>JBBIGC010000007.1:15992199-16002593 GCA_037576955.1 Lepidarchus adonis | reverse complement strand
TAATAATAATAATAATAATAATAATAATAATAATAATAATAATAATAATAATAATAATAATAATAATAATAAACCAACAACAACAATAGCAATGTTATTATTATTAGTAGTAGTAGTAATAGTAGTAGTAGTAGTAGTAGTAGTAGTACTAGTATTAGTAGTAGTACTAGTAGTAGTATTGTTATTATTATTGTTGTACATTTTTTAGCTATATAAGGAACTGATACATAAAGTGACAATAATTCAATAAACATTTACAAACTCTATGATACACTGTACAGTGTTTAATGTGCGACTGTGTATCAATGTATGATAGAGTTATGTGTATAAAGTACAAATACGAGAGTGAAAGAAGAAAAACAGGTATAGGGTGTGTACATTTCCACTCATATGCCAAGAGCACCTTCAGTGGTGTCTCAGAGAGACGACTGCTGAAACGGCTGGAGCGGGGCTCTAAGGGAGAGAGTCTTCACACTTGAGTGGAAGGAGTCGTAGAAACACCCTGCACTTATCTGAGTCACCATGACACTGCTGCAGCAGAGTAAGACACCAATGTTTTGTTTCTCTCTTTATTATAAAAATAACAAAAGAGAATTTCAGTTAAACACTGAAGTAATCCTTACAACTGCTCTTACCTTGTATTAGTATCTGTGTTGGAGTATGAACACGTGTTTTATTGCTTTTTATAAGGTCTTTAGTTTTTTTTAATTCTTAGGGCCATGAGCATAAGACGAACCCTTTGTCAAATTTGCTCTTGGAGTCACTGATCCACAACTTTGCTCATGAAGTTGCATTTTTGCAGTAGATTTTATGTCATGGCACTAAAACCTCTCCTTCAGTTGGTTTACAATAATGTTTATTGTGTAACCAATGTCTTGATTTTCTTGAAGTGAATTGTAACCAGGTCTGAACATGACCGTCTAACAAACTTGGTCAGATGGTTAAAATAAATGTAACCTTACACCCCCTCGGTGCTTGTTGGGTGAATGTGTATGAATGTGTGCACAAATACAGCATCAGTTGCATGGCGACAGGTTAGACAGGATGAGCATGTATCTTGAAATCTTTGACCTAAGGCAAGTTTGATGAAAGCTGAAACTTGACCCTAGCGAATAGCAATTCTCACCGACAAAGACCTAAACATGCTTAAATCTAATTAATCCTGGAAATACACAGTGATTAGTAAAATGACATTACATTTAAATTGTTAAACTAAAGAGAAAAAAAGAAAGAACAAACAAAAAAACAACCAAACAAATACATTAAGCTAAAAATCATGGACAATGAAAGGCAATATAAAAAGAGATGATAGCAGGCATTTTGTTTTGCTTATAAATTATAATACAACATACGGTATTTAAAACCTCATAGATGTCAGAAAATTCAAATAGAAATGAAACCACTCCATTCAGTGTAAATAGAGACAAATCTACAGTAACTGCCTTAGACTGAATGTGTAAACTTTTAAATGCCCATGGTCATGACATCACAACCACAATACATTTAAAATAGGTTGTTTTTGTTTCTGCCTTTAATATGGACAGATGACTGACTGCTATGATTACATTACACATCAAGCTGCTTTATTTAAAAAGGCAAGGACATTTCTAAAAAAAAACATGTGCACCCTATCAATGCAATTTTATCACACAGATACTTTTTTCATTCGTTTGACATCTTGCTCTCTTGTGTTATCAGATACCAAGAGTCTGACAAGGGAAGGGGCTGTTGGCTTTGTGCTGGGAGCAGTTGGAGGATTTGCATTGGGAGCCACAGTCTCCCCAGTGAACAAGGCCATGACCAAGATTGCCTCGGGGTCACTGCTGAAAGCGGTCACAGATGGAGTGAGAACTGTGGGTCCGCTGGGACTGGGGACTCTGTTGGGAGCAACTGCACTTACCATAGCAATGACAGCAGCTGTAGCAGGAGTGACTGTGGCAGCCACGGTTGCCTTGCTGCTCATAAGGGTAAAGAGGCACAGGACTGGGACAGCAGCTCTTGCTGGATTTGAATGGGTTGCAGCTGGGATTGCTGCCACTTTGAGCACCACATTGTGTGGAGCAGTAATCGGTATCATTATAGAGATACTTATCCTTAGGTCAGGAGTTGTGGCACTGCTCTGGGCTCTGGGGATCTTCACTGTGCTGAAAACATTAATTCACATCATCATGCAGCTCACATGCAGGAGGTGGAAGTGCTGCAGAATTCTGCAGCTCCCTGATGATGCTCAGAATCAGGAACAGAAGATGCTTGAGGCTCTGGAGGCTGAGCAGAGAGAGAAAGTGACAGTGGAGATCGAACAGAGGATCATTGCTTTTGAGACTGAGGAACAATATGGAGGAGAAGTTGGGTTGGATTATAGGACTGCTTGGAACGCCCAAAAGCAGGAGAGAGAAGGAATTGAGAAGCTGCGAAGGGAAGCATTAGAGGAATCGGTAAAGAAGAGGACTATTCAGGAGCATCTGACCAAAGTCATGGCCAAATATCTGGAATTTCAGGCCTTCTCAGGCATTCCAATGACGGTGACTGCAGCTGTGACTGCTTGCTTTGGAATCTTTGGATTTGGAGACTATAGATTTGTTTTTGTAATCCTATTAGCCCTAGTGCTCTGTATGGCCTTTGTGTTAATGAGGTCGATGCATCTGAACTTCTGGATGTTTACTGGCTGCATGTGCATGTTTGCAACATTTGCCATTGCTGTGCTCACTGTGCATGCAGGGCAGGAGGCAAAGGAGATGTCTTTAAGAATGCAAAAATCAGGACAGGTGCTAAATAAGGAGAGCATCACAGCACTGATGGATCACAGAGCTTCACTTGAGGCCATAGCTGCAGGTTTCTTTGTGTCAAAAATGTGTCAAGTTGGCTTAGGGGCTTCAGTTGGTGGTCCAATATATCCAAAAGTGTTGTATAAAGTCATAGTAGGAGCATCTGTGTCAACAGTAGCTATTCTTTCAGTAACTGAGGCCTCATCAATATTTCTAGGGGTTGGTGGTGTGACAGGGGCATTGCTGGGAGCTGTAGGGGCAGCTGGTGTATCTCTGGGAGCAGCTGCAGCTGTAGCAGTTCGGTGGTCCTCATGGGCAGGAACCATAAGCACTACAGCTGGATTGTTATTTAGTGCTTTAGCTGTTGGACAATGGGACATTGTTAACATTGGACTGCAGGTGCTTGTTGCCTACATGTTTGCAATAGCAAATCCTTATTGACTCATTTTTGGTGTGAGAACGGAGGATTGGACGTGCAGTTTAATGAACGATGCTCTTGGGATAAGACGTTATGCCATTAGCACTAAGTCTGCTAAGCATGGAGTGTTGAAAGTGCTGTAATCTTGGGCTGCGATTTTTTTGAACCAGCATAATGCAAAAGCTCAGATGCTATAATCAAATGTATTCATTTGATCAAAAAAAAAAAAAAAAAAAAATGTATTCATGGTCCTTTTTGACTGACTAAGGACATTTTTCTTTATAATTCAGGTTTCCAAACATCTTGCAACTCATAGCCCACACAACTGACCACAAAATCTTTCACAGTGTTCATCTGATCATTTAAATTTGAATGTCCCTAGAGTGTAATATCAGTTAACATAATTATCACCAAAAATAAAATAATGAATCTTAGCAAATTATTATTGCAACAATATTTGTAATTTCCTAAGTTACATAAGGTTAAATCTCTATATAGGGGATATAGGATGATTCATGGTTAAGTCGCTGGCTCTTTTGTTTAATGTGAGTATTTACTGTCATATTCAGTAGAAGAACGCAGTTGAATGTCTACTAAATGCTTTACAGTAATACGGCACTGCCACGTGCTGAGTTGCCTGCAGTTTTGAGCACAACAGTGTGTGTGTGCATGTGTGTGTGCAGGGACAGGAGGAAGAGGAAAGAGCATTTCTATCTGGAGCACTGCTGGTGTTAACTGTGCGTGTTACTCGTTCATGCATGTTGCAGACTGTTAATAAAGCACAGTGCTGTTCAATAAAGCTTCCGCAGCCTCGTTACATGCATGATTTTTGACTAATGTTTCGTTCAGAGGACCCCTGTATATTGTAAATCAACCCCCCTAGCAGTAGCACCACAGCAGACTAGGTGGCTGTTACTCACAGATAAAAAAACGACTGCACTTTGTTCACTAGCTTGGATAGCTTGAGTTTAATTTATGCAGAGCATGTGTATCAGTTTGAAGATCACATTTTGGTCTCCAGCTCCAGTACATGATTTAGAATATCAGATGATGGTTTTAGAATGGTGTGAAAAGTGTAAGCTGCAGCCCTCTTATTGACAGTGTAGGTTTTGCAAGATGTCTGTCAGATGACAATATATTTAAAATAATTTTTCATAATAAATAAAAAAGGTTTAACATTTCAATTGGGCAATGAAGTTTGATACTGCCATGAAAAAAAATCAATTCAATATTTATTTTTTTAAGTAATTAGACATTATAAAACAAATCCACATAATTAAAATGGTTTTATTGTTCGTTTATGTGAACTATTTTTTATCTGTTTCTAAGTAAAAAATAAAATAGTCTCACACAGACAAGCTTCAGATGAGAAATGTTTATTTTACTATTTCAGCAAAAAGGGTATTTTTCCACATTTATCCATATTTATCTATTGACATTTCACTGTATGATTAATTCATTTTGTGTTTATATTTGTTTGTATTTATTTTCTAAATGGTAAATGTGGAGATGGGTGTGAAAGAGAGAGACTGAGAGAGGTATGAAAGTATGAAAGGAGTGTGAGATTGTACACTGAAAGCAGAAGTGAGACAGAGTGTGGGAGGTTTCAGTTATTACTGCCCCACCACACCTGCTTCAGTGCTCCCCCTGGCACTGGCTCTTGTTCACACTGTGGCTGGCTGGTGTTTTCAGGCTCTCATGCTGAACTTGGCAAGTGAACGCCTCTGCAGCCTCCCAGGCAGCGCGGGACATTGGCAGAATGCTGCTCATGCTGTATGTCCCATCAGAACTCCGAACTGCCTTGGTGTCCTGTCTGTCTCCAGAAACATCCCGTCCATCAACGCTCCAACTCACAGTAACATGATCAGGGTAGAAGTTTCTGACCTGACAGACCATGGTGACTTGGTCAGGAGTTGGCTGCTGATGAAGAAGTTGGCTTAGGAGATGAATCTCTGGAGGGGAAAGGGGCTGACCTGTGGACAAGCAATTAAAATGTTTTTTTAAAGAACAATTTTTTTATTAAAGTTTTCCAGTCTACAACAGAAATGTGTTTCTTCATTTATGACTTATTAAAGTTATTACTATTTCTTTAAATAACAATCAAAAATGTACAATTTATGTGCGCACAATGTTCATATGTTTGTTTAGAGACAAAATGTAAAAAATTACATAATTCAGGACTGAAACAATACATTTACAAAGCAAATATGTACTTCTTAAACAGTTTTGTTTCTTTTGCCGTTCAACAACAAAAGCAACAACAACAACAATAGAAAATAAAAAAATAAAAATAGTAATAATAATACTGGCAGATTAGTTTCTAAAATCTGAATATGCAACAAACATAAACATATGACTGCACATGCCAATTAATTAAACTGTTTTTTGTTTTTTCTTGAAATTCTCTCTGATTACAATTGTGCATAGAA
The DNA here is from genome assembly GCA_037576955.1 of Lepidarchus adonis. Taxonomy (NCBI): domain Eukaryota; kingdom Metazoa; phylum Chordata; class Actinopteri; order Characiformes; family Lepidarchidae; genus Lepidarchus; species Lepidarchus adonis. The sequence goes on along the minus strand of JBBIGC010000007.1, from coordinate 15,996,981 downwards.
GCCATAGTCTACTGTTAATAGTGCATCTATTAGAGAAACTGTAACACTTTGATGTATTTCATTATAGTGAATTTTGTTGCCATTTAATGAAGGGAGTAATTAATTTGAGGCTGTGAAATCATTATAATCATTATAATGATTTTAATATGGATATGAAGCAGTCTAATCTACTTTGTGTCAGCACTCCTTCAACTTGGTAAAATCCCCTTAACACAGCTTTGATTGTCCTACCACTCAAAACTAAAAATTAGTGACATGGTTTAAATGCACAATTATTTATTTAACCAGCTTTTATATAAAAATTAGGAAAATTAAATAGTGAGAATAATATCAAACTTTAATATACACTAACTCTAATTTACAGTTTAACTGTTGTGTTGTTAAATATCTCTTCTCATCCTGGCATTATTAACACAATAAAACACTTACGTTTCACAATGAGTTTAGTGCCTTGACCAAACATGAACCACAGTGATTCAGCCAGGCAAAGCCGCCGTACAAAAACCTCCCTCTCTTACTGAGCTGATTTCAGATGTGATGCTTTTGTTCCTTCAGATATGTGAATAGGATAAAGGATAAAGGAATGATATATAATTAAGATGTTCTCAGAACTTTTTATTAGAAATTATTTTATTTTTCAGATAACGATAGTTTTGATGCACAGCTATAATCAGTTCTTTCAAATTATAACATTGATAACATGTTCAAAATATTATATTGATTTACGCTTTGGTGTAAAACATAGCCATACAATGTAAATGACAAATGCATTCTTACCTTAGGAGAACATTCATGTTGGTTTCTTCCTTGTTACGCAATTGATCCACTGACACAGAACATTGCAGATTGCTGGCAGTAATATTCTGCTACATCCTCCATCTGAACTCCTGTGATTGTGAAGATGGTAAGGCCATGATTTAGCTTTCCACTAATTCTTTTAGGAGTACCAGGAGACCTTCTATCCCTGTTATCAATTAAATGTTTAGGAGCTTGTCCAGGTTTCAGCTGATGTAACGTCAGCTGCCATTGCCAGTATTCTGTGACGGATGACAAAAGATCTTCACGGTGTCATGAGGCTGGAAGGAGATAATTGGAGGAGACTGATCCACTGTAATGATCCCCAATGAAGCTAAAAAGAAAACATAAGAGGTTTATACATTTTGTATCACACACACACACACACACACACCCACACACACACACACACACACACACAATATCCTGAGTTAAACTTACAATTAGTCAGGAAACAGAAGAAGATTGGTAGTTTTGAGATCATGTTGCAGTCTTCTAGCTGAGCTGAGATGTGAGCTGGATAGAACAGAGCCCACCACTTTTGAAGGCAGAGGAAATGAAACTGCATGTAAACGATTCTCTGTCCTTTTGCCACATTCAGAAAGAATTAACTAATGAGCGTTAATTATAAGTGAAATTAATTACACAAAGCAACACATTTTTATTATAATAATTAAAGTCCACAACACATATTCCCAATCAGTTTTTATGCTGATTTCAGATGTATTTTAATTTTTTTATTTAACATCAATTTGTAGTAAAAGTATTGTTAGTTTATCCCGTATTTGAATGTATAAACTCCAATTAAGTAAATTTGTCAACATCTTCAGTGTGATAGCATAGATATATATAGGCCACACAATTTCTTCAAAAATGATTAGCGTATGATTTTCTTGTTCTTCTGTGTCTGGATTATTGTGGCGCATCATTCACCAGTAGTCATCCATCATATTATCATTCCAGAAACCTTGGTAGCAGCGCTCCATTGACTGAATGTCCTGATAAAAAAATTCTCCTTGCTCATCATTTAACATACTTAGGTTCTCTGGGAAGAACTCTAGATAGCAGTGCAAGAAGTGGATTTTCAGTGACATGACATCCCAGTTTCAAGTAGCTTCTGAACTCATCCCATGTATGCAGGAGACTTATGGCTACTCACCTGCGGAATATTGTTCCAAATATACAATATATCATTACCTTCATCAAAAAAGAAAAAATAAACTAAACACAGACTAGAAATCAGCTCAATTTATTCCTCAGCTCTCTGTCTCATACATACAAGTTTTCAGTAAGAGTATTTCCTGTTTTTTCATGTTTTAACAGGGAAACAATATGATAATGTTTTCATTACAATCAAAATCTTAATCAATTCAAGCTCTAAATCAACAGGAAAGGTCCTCAACTACTGCAGCATCAGTTCAACTAGAATTCACAAGTGTTACACAAATAGAACAGCAGTAATATTTACTCAATCTTAATTAACACCTAATGATGATGCATATGGGTTTTAATTAACACTAGAAAGACTGACTGCATCAATTGATGCAAATCAAACAAATCCACTTGAAGTTCTTGCTACAAAAATCTGAAAGATTCAGACTTTATCATTCTTGAACAAACATGGAAACACAAACTAAATTGCTGGTGAAATGGGGATGTTACAGCAGAATATACCTAGAAAGACTGAGGCGCATCAATTGATGCAATGTCATGCAAATCAATGAGTCTAAATAGCAGAGTCACAATAAATCAACTATAGTCAACTACTAGTTTCATAATGTTCAGTAACTGGTACTGGATTCTCTTTCTGTCGATTTGGCATTTGATTCTTGCGCTGTGACCTGGTTCTGTTCATGTCTAGAATAACGACAGTTGTGTTTCAGATAGTTTGTGCATGTAATTGTGAGCTTGATATGATAATTACCAGCACATAAGCAAGTTCCTACATAGAAGCCTAGCTCCATATATTATATATGCATTATAAAACAATATACAGTATGACAATAAAAAATCAAAACCCTTACTTTAGAATATAATGCCAAGTCCTGTATAATAATCAATAGAAATATCTGAAACTAAGAAAATACTGTAACTGTGTCTTTGCTGTTTCTCTACAATATGAAGTGACTGAAGCTGCAGTGAGCAGCTCTGTAAGACTGGACACTGCTCTGTAAAACTGGACACTGCTCTATAAGACTGGACACTGCTCTGTAAGTTTGGACACTGCTCTGTCTGTGATGATTGCGGGGAATTCAGAAGCCGGTGCGACTTGGTTTTCCAAAATAAACGGAGTTTATTTAAACTCAGATTAATATACACATTAAACGAAGCACACTCAACCAGACACAGCCTCACACTTTGACAAAAACCCACACCCATGACTAACACACTGAACTAAATACCCCTGACAAACGAGCGACACCTGGAACACAAACAATCACGTGACAGACAAGGGCAAACACACGGTCAACACATCAAAAGAAAAGCACATGGAACACACAGGACGATCATGACAGTCTGCACTCTGTGAGACTGATTGTGCCATTGCTTGCTTTCTTCACGAGCATTTGCATGCTCCTGAAGAAAGCTTGTGCATGCTCCTGAAAAAAGCTTGCAAATACTTGTGAAAACAAGCTTGCGTGTGCTCATGTTGGAAGCGAGCAACATCTTTCTTCAGGAGCACTGCGCAAGCTTTTTTCATGAGCAATGCGCAAGTTTTTAATCACGAGTTGTGGGAACAGAGGTTAAATGGTAAAATATATAAAAGGAAACTGCAGCTGTGATTAAATAAGGAGGCGATTTGTGTGAAACTAGGTGCTGCATCAATTGATGCACACAGTCGTTCTAGGTATAGTGATTCTGCATTAGTTCTAGTGTTAATCATCAAGCTGAGAGCATTTGCTAAAGATGGGTATTATTGCATAGAATGATGTTCTGTAGGATAACAATGGAGATCAAGAATAAGAGGAGAGTGAAGGCAGAGACGCAGATAAAATGATGGAAGTTGATAAAAGGACCTATACCAATTGGCAAGACAGAGGGACCAAACCAGGAAAGATGTTCAGCAGATTAGGGTGAAAACTGATGGTGATGGAAACATACAAATGAGCAGAGTGTGTTTAGAAAATGGAAGGAGTACATTGTGGAGAATACAACTTTCGTTTACCAGATATTTTGGAGCATAGAACGGATCAACCAACTAACAGTCAAACAGTGGGGTTTCCTGTGTTGGTCCAGACAACAACCAGACAGAGGCTGCATTAGTGATTGATTACTAGGCTACGTTAGTGTCGCCCACCCACCAACAGCAGGAGCAGCAAGTGAGTTATAGAATTAGCATGACTGACCGCTTTGTAGGTTACAGCGCTAACACAGAGCCAAGTTTGGTGAGCTATAGATGGAGAAATGCATACACCCGACACTTTGTGTGTGGTGAGGGCAAAAGGCGAGGTTGATGGCTTAAGGAGGTAAATAACATGGAAGTAAATCTGTTCTGCAGCCTTTCATGGCGAGAGGCGGGTTTTGCGAGATAACAGGGGGCGAACTAATAGAGTTTGTATGTGCAAGTGAGGAGCAGCTATATGAATTTTACAAACAGTAATTTTGATCTGAAACTCATTACACAAAATATAATCTTTTTATTTTATAAAAAAAAAATTGTTGTTGAAATTTCAAAATGATTTTGTGCAAGAGGACTTTGGTTCACTTAGATTTTAAGCAATAAAAATATTTTATACTTATGTTTTAATAATAAATAGATAAATAAATAAATGAATAAGTAAGTGAATTAAGATGACAACACTACCAGTTTACCCTCTAATACACTTATAATACCTAATATAGCTATAGTTTTAACCTCTAGTCTGGTTCTCCCAGCTGGTGATGTAATGATGCTTAACTATTATCAAAGAAAAAACATGTTCTCTATGAGTGATCAGTCAAGCTGAGAAAGACACAGAGGTTTTTGTTCAGCATTATTTCACTGTG
>JBBIGC010000007.1:15960383-15992099 GCA_037576955.1 Lepidarchus adonis | reverse complement strand
ACACACACACACACACACACACACACACACACACACACACACACACACACACACACACACACACAAATACACACATGTTCACAAGTGTTACTTTAAGGTCATGCTATACTGTGGATAACATCACCGGAATGCTGACTTAGCGCACATGACTGTCTATAGCATCTACAATGCTCATGGTAAAGCACTCCCTCTCATCTACTATTAACCTGATACAGCTCCTTTAAGGTCCAAACAACACCTCATCAGACAGACCAAGCTACCATGCAGTCTTGACTCTTTTTCCACATGAATCATCTTAAAGTGATGGATTCAACATGTGGAATAAGACACAGTAAAGTAAAACCCTGTGTAAGAGGCATATGTGGTACCAGCACTGGCAATAGAATCCAGCTCTTACAGCTGCTTATTCATTTTTCACAATATTATTATTTACATATTTCAGACCTAATTTCCACAAATTATGCATTTTTACCAGTTTCATGTTCATATTCACATTCATATTCACAAATACCTCTCTTTGCCACGTTCCCCTATTCATCATTTTGAGTTCAGCTTAAACAAAATTTTTCAGTTTTTTAATCATTGCCAATTACAGCCCAGTAACACAATGTTACCAGCACTAGACACTAACAGATGTCATTTCTAATGCGTGCATTCATACAAAGTATTTTGCTAAAGTCTATGATGATCTTCATTGGCATCATCAGTCAGTAAGCAAGTTCTCTATGGAAACATTTGATATTGAAGTAAATGTAACAACAGTCATAGCATTCAGGCACATATCTGCAAGTCAGAAAGAAGACAATTACTACTGTCTGAATCTTTTTTGTGGAAACACCAGTAGACCAAATACTTAAACCATTAGAGAGGTGATGAAGTGAATTCTTGAAACCTTCTGGTGCTTTTTGTTATGAGGGTGAGAACACAATTAAAACTTGAAAAAGAAGAGAAAAAAGATGAATACTTCCACCGAGGGCTTTCATCTTGACTTAAAGTTCAAGTTTAACTTTGTCTATCCAATGGAGGGTAACTTTGGTCTTGAGGAGGGTCCCATGAGAACAGCAGTGATTCCACTGTACTGAGGTACACAATTGTGACCCCTGATAGCCTACAACAGTGACTATTCAGTAATGTGATTGATAATGAAGCAAAACAAACAGCTAACATCCCGGTTTGAAAACCAGACTGAAATTTGTGTTTCAGGAAAATGTTATCAGCTTGTGTGAAATATTCTCTGATTACACACACATACAGTCAAACCTCCCCTCACCCCTATTGGTCTGGGCCCTAAATTTGGTGACAGGTGGAGTGGCGAGCTATCGCAACAGATTAGTGATGTCTCTTTGAAACCCATTTCCTTGACAACCTGTTTCTTTGACACACACAAAAAAGTACACAAAATACAATTAGCTATTATTGATAAATTGTTTCACTTTGCATGGAATTTCACTTTATGTGGAATGTGGGAGGGCAGAGTGAGTGAACCTTCCCTTCCCTCTACAACCATGGCTGAATTGCCCTTGAGCAAAGTACTTAAACCGCAACAGCTTCCTGTGCACAGTGGCTTTGTGGCTGCCCACTGCTCTGGGTGTGTGTGCTAACTGTTCACAGCTTTGTGTGTGTGTGTGTTTTAATGATGTGCATTATGCTTATATAAATCTGTACCTTTGTCTTCAAAAAAAAGAAATATTTGTTGCATGTGTCCATCTATGGAACATGGTTACAATTGGTAATGGTGTCATAGTGAATTACACAGTCATCCAGTATGGTGGACAGCAGATATCTGCTTACTTTTGCTTCCAGTGGTTTAGACATTAATGGCTGTGTGTTGAATTATTTTGAGGGGACAGCAAATGTTATACAAGCTGTACACTGACTACTTTACATTGTATTAATGTGTCATATGTTCATGTTCCATGAAAAGATATAATAAAATATTTACAAAAGTAAATGTGACAGATCCAGAGCACCTGACCCCATGGTGGCCTAGTGCAGTCTAGTGGACATGCAAATAAATTAAAGAATTGTGATACCTTAACAGAAGGCAAAGTAAATGACAAGCAAAATGTAATAACTGGAATTTATTGGTATTTATTGAAGAAAGGATCAATATTACTCTGGTATGCTTTGGACAGAATAAGCCATTAGCTTGTGAAACATCTGTGAGTAAAGGGCAGAAAAGCCTCACCCACATTTGCTGCTTAATTTTGTGACCCAGAGCAAGGCTGTAAGGGTGCTGGCATCCTTCTTCAGTTTTAAGCATAGGGTCCACCACAGAATGATAGATTTGATGGTACTAGCTCACTCTGAGGTCATTTATCAGCAGCAGCTCATCTTGCTCAGACAGATTGTCAGTGGAGCTTTGCTGCAGAGCATGATGAGCTGCAGCAAGCTGATGCAGAAGAAGAATACTGTAAGAATAGTCCTGACTTGTCCTCCAGAGCAGCTCACTCTCTTCCTCCCTCCTCCCAGTAGCATAAGTTCAGAAGAAGTTCAAATCTCCTTACTCTACTGCTGTATTTACTGTAAAAAACATGATCCAACAGCCAATAACTCATACAACTTAATTTTTTTCTGACACAAATTTCTATTCTGAGTGAGAAAATACATAAATAAGAATAAGCATTAGAAATCCAATTGACTGCAGCAGTTTGGGCAGCCATGGCCTACATGTTAGGAAAGCTTGTCCATGATGAAAGAGTTGATGGATCTGTCTGTGTGTGCTAACTGCTCACAACTTTGCTTTGTAAAAATATACTTAAAAGCTTCATATTTCAGTCATTTTCCAATCCAATAATGAAGTGGTATAAATTTGGTTTCCTTGAAATGACTACAGTGCATCCAAAATAAAAGCAATTTCTTTTAAGTGAAACACCTTTTTGAAAATGTGTTTTTTTTTTAATATATTTTTAGACCTTTTTAATATTTTAACAGCATGCAATAACAGCAAGCAAAACAAGTCAATCCATTTGAAAACAAATGAAAACAATGTCTAAAAAAGGCATACAATACAAACCTCCCCTAAGGCAACAAAAAAGAAGATAATGGTGTTAACTACCTGAAATTATGAGTGAGCCAGTTTGGGGAAGAGCATGGACTGAGAGGGCCTTGGAACACCTGGCCAATCTAAAGGTTCACCTGCTCTTCTCCTCACTTTATTGATAAGTTGAGTATGTAGGAGATTGGTGAACAGGGGTACAGAAGAAACAAAGGGATTCTTCTGATCTTCTTCTCCAGTCCACACCAGACAGTAAGGTCTGGTCTGCAAGTGTGCCAGCACAGCAGAGATAGGCATAGGAGTAAGAAGAGGAAGAGTGTTTCTAAGGCTTTCCCCTTATGCCATATAATCAGTAAAACATGTAGAGGGCACAATATTCTTTCTCAGACCATGATTCTTGTTTGGAGGTTTCTGAACAATGTCTTCTATAAGTAAAGTTTGTATGAGAAATGAAAGTGTTAAATTTCTAATTCTCAGTTCATGTGTCTTTGTGTACTGATTTGCATATCAAATAAGAAGTCTCACCTTCCCCATGACATGAGAAGGTCTTGAAGGAGCTGGCCAATCAGAGGTTTCACCTGCTCTTCTCTTCATTTCATTGATGAGTGGAGTTGGCAGGAGATGGGTGAACAGGGATACACCTGAAACAATTGAATTCTTCTGATTATATTAGCAGGATGGGCTGGAAAATCATCTATAAAATGCTGAAATTAGCATAGAGCGATGTTCTGAAAATACAGAGTTTTGTTTGTGATTTTTAAAATCTGTTTTTGTTTGATGCTGAATGTCCAGTGACCTTAATCATCATGTCACCAGGGCACTGCCTATTCTGAATTTTGGGACATTCCTCTACTCTTAGTTCTGACCTTGTAATGTGATTGGCTGAGAGACGTTCTTTTGTGTGAGCCTGTATCTAGCAGAGCAGCAACCAGCCTTAAAACAACAATCGTTTATCTAGATGGCTGGGGCTCCGTATTTTCCCCCAGAATGCATTTATAAGGTCAATATAAAATATTAAAATGGATATAGAAATATAAGTACAGGTAATTATATCAAATGGTATTGTTGGTTCTCTTCATTTATGACACTTCAATGGCCATATTATTTGGCTTAAAATTTTTGCATTTGGGCTTTAACGTCAGAATTTTTCACACCAGATTAGGTGGTGGTAATACCAATAGTCTAAGACTATTTACGTACATATATTTTTCTAAAAAATCACAATGACTGAAAATGTAATACGGCAAAACTGAAAACCAATGGGTGCATTATAAATTGAATGAAGTGAGGATTTCAGAGATAAAGATAAACAGTTCACCAGTTATATGCAAAAATGTAGCCTACCTTTAAATTTGGCACTATGGCTTTTCAGCTAAATGATCTCCAAAAGTCACTATTTAAAATCTAGTTTCACCCTCACAGAAGAATGAAGTTTGTTACAAGATTAAATGCAGTATGGTCTCTGTTTTAGGTGTAGAAGTGTGCTGTTTTGGCCTATACTGCAGCTGTCATTCCTGGACAACACGGAAAGCACAGCAGGATATTAGATTGAATGTCAAAACATGGTCAGCAATTTCATGCAGCTCATATTTGATTAATGGCAAATGCAATGGCAGATTCCGGTGTTTCATTTTGTATAGCACTACGGCTTCTCCAATCGAAAACTTGTGAATCCGTTCCCTCCACAGCCCCATGAAAGCTATGTGTGAGTTCTTGTGCAGTCCAGTCAGGTGACTCTAAAGCACATGACTCTAACGGATCCGCCCGCCTCTTCAGCCACGTTCAGGATTGACACTGTAATTGACCAATCCACTGTATAGATTTTTTTGCTCTTCGTCCAATAAACCTGAAAGGGCTGGACCAAGGGGACTTCGTCACAGGGGAAACACTGGGGGATGAGAGACGAGTGTTTTCTGGTCGACTTTGCACCCCTATTAATAGACAGGCAGGCATTTTATGCTTATTCACGCTACATTGGATGTACCGTTAACGTGTGTTAAATCAGGTGAGTCTAAAGTGAAAATAGGGTTTCTTTTTTGGAGAGACGTAATCGCCGTCGCGTCGGGTCAAGATGTCGATTCAGTACGAGGATCCGCCGCTGGGTGATAGCTATGGGGTGGCGGACTCGTTCCCTAAAGACTTCGGCTATGGAGAAGAAGAGGCCGACATCGAGGACAGTCCGGCTCCTTCGGACAGCAAGCCGAGAATATTGCTCATGGGTTTGCGGAGGAGCGGAAAGTCGTCCATTCAGAAGGTAAGTGGGAAGAGAGATAGGTGCTAGCTTTAGCTTTAGCTTTGTGATATAAACTATGATTGTCGAGCTAGCGAGCTAATCAGCACACACAAGAAAGACCGGTCTTTCATTCTCATTCTCTATCTGTGCTTCCAGTAGTGTTCAGTTATTGAAGAAGTAATGTGGTGGAAGAGGGTTCAGAGAATATGATAATTTTATAAGCCTCTCTGTCAGACTGAAGATGTGATGGAAATGCTAACTGGCTAATATACATTGTACATCTCGCCTTCTCGGGGCTTTGTAAGTAAGAATATTTCAAGTTACGCTTAATGCGACGAACCTGTCTGTTGTAACTAATGACCTTAATAAACTTTGCCCATGCCTTTACATTTACCCCTCGTCTTCATAGAAACAGGAGGACTGTTATCCTCTAAATAAAGGAATTTCCCATTGTCCCATTCAGACGAGCAAAAACAACAGAGCTACAGAGTAATTGAATGTTAATATTATGTCCGCAGTCTATCCTTTCTAGCTGCTGTATACATATGTTTCACCTGTAGGCCCACCTGAGAAATAAGGTTACTCATTGAGGAGTTCCTATTATTCTACCTGAACAAGAAAAGAAAAATTCCTCAGCCACTGTTTAAGCAATTTCCTCCTGGACCAATACAGTTTTTCTCATTCTGATTTATCTGTGCTTTATTGGTGCGAGATATCTGTCTTTGGCTTGTATTTAACATGTGCATTTTAAATAATGCAGCAAGTATATTTCTTAAACCTTAAATTTGTTTAACAGTGCAAATTAATAAACCATCAGTAAGGTGCCATGTGTTAAATACTTTCTTTGTTTCCAAACTTATAAATCATTGGTTGTGAATAGGATATAAAACACAGGGAGATGTGTAGCTTAAATCTGTTCTGAGTTGCATAGCATTTATGTGAATGTCGTTGGCTTGAACTGCTGCACTGTGATATAAAATTAATATAATCTTTTTTCCCTTTCAGGTGGTGTTTCATAAGATGTCCCCCAATGAGACCCTGTTTCTGGAGAGCACAAACAAAATCTACAAAGATGACATCTCCAGCAGCTCCTTTGTCAACTTTCAGATCTGGGACTTTCCTGGTCAAGTGGACTTCTTTGATCCCACCTTTGATTATGAGATGATCTTTAGAGGAACTGGAGCCTTGATATTTGTCATTGATGCACAGGTAAAAGAAAATGTGCAAAGATTTAATGTTACACAGTGAAAACATTGGCTGCTGCAGTGGTCTGCTGACTCACCCTGACTGTTCTACTTTTATTGATAGAGGCCACGATTAAGACGGAATATGCCTTCATGAGCACTGCTGTTAAAAATAATTACTAAATACATTTATAATAAAGTTAAACGTCTCTATTAGCCTTCCAGGGTATGTCTGATGCTTGAGAAAGCTGTTTCCCAAGAATGCTTTTTACAAATAGAAAATCTGCCAAGCTGTACATTTAATTTGCATGATCACAACACTGGTTTGTTGCACAGAGCAGTTTGTTCTGTGTTTTAGAAATCCTTTCTCAATTATCTGTTTAAACATTTGTAGTTGAGTATATCTTATAAGCACTTGGAGTTCACATGGTAATCTTTAGGTTTGCACTGGAGCTAATGTAGCTGCAGTAGTGTAACCTACAGTTAGCATTGCCCAGACCACATACCTGAATCATCACATACCTGCACAGACTTGTTTATGTGGTCTCTGATGCTTATAAAAATTACATAAAATTCAGAATTCAGGTCTCACGATGGTTGCTACTTTTGTTTTAGCTAATCAGTGTGTCCTTATTCCCTAAATGTATGTTATCACATAATTAAAGAAGTAAACTTGATATCAAACACATTTGTGGTAGGAGCACAATTATAAGCCCTCCTTTGTCATCAGATTTTAGTTCAAGCCAGTTGTACATGATCCTAGTTCTCAGTAACCGGTTTATAGTTCCAGAGTCTTGGGTCTTTTTAGACAATGAACTGTAAAGCTCAGACATGTGATACAGCTTTTGTGACGATTACTTTGAGTAGAACAGCAGCTAAATTATCTCCTTAAATGCAGCACAAGTCGCTATAAAGCCACTTAATATCATTCACACTCATAAGAGCATTTTGCTCACGTGAAGGTTTGGTCCATTGATTTGTGCTGTTTATAGTGGTATACATAGGGGAGAAATGTTTTAAAATCTTGCATCAAATACCCATGTTTTACATTTTCTGAGGTAGATTATGGTAAATGTTTGTGCGTGCACTGACCACTTTGTGAAAGGTGAGGGTAAATTCAGTTTGTTGCCTATATAGCGAGCTAAAATGGACAAACGACTTTTCTTCATTTAGTATGGATCACATCTAACGTGTTTCAGTTTTCTGGTATTATCTGCAGCTTCATCCAACCTGTTTATGCAATAAACAGGACATTATTGTCTCTACAGTATTGGTCAATGTACTATTGTTATTAACTATTAATTGCAGTGCCTCCTAGGAGAAGTTTCACAAAATTACATGGTTTCAAAGAAGGTTAGTGATGCAGGCTAGAGACTTTTGTGTTGCTTTGTTCTGTAGGTGTCACAACTTCCCACTGGGTCATGCACTTCCTTTCAGGCAAACCTTCCTTACAAATGTTTTAATTTTTAACTAATTGATTGTTTGATCTGTTAGATTCTTTTATGCGTACACTATTTCAATTGGTTCTAGCACCTAGGGATGCGTATCTTATTCCATATCAGCCATTTAGACCTATAGTCATGCTAAAATTTACATGGATTACTGAAGTCCACCTGAACACTTTGAAACAAAATAACTTCCTCCACCTCCTTCCACCCAAACCCTTCAGTGCCAACACCGGCTGCTTGGATCTCTGTTTCCATTTTCTGCTAAAAATGCATTATCTCTGCATAAACCAGAGATTACAATAGAAACCTATGCACTCTAGTTCTTTATCTGTTTTGTTTCTTATAGGATGACTATGTGGAAGCTCTTGGCAGACTCCACCTTACTGTCTCTCGGGCTTATAGGGTCAACCCTGAAATCAACTTTGAAGTGTTCATTCATAAAGTGGATGGCCTATCTGATGACCACAAAATTGAGACACAGAGGGATATTCACCAGAGGGCTAATGATGACCTAGCTGATGCCAGTCTGGAGAAACTGCACCTTAGGTAAACCCTCTATTTTCAACTGGAATGCATAGGAGCCATGTCTTCAATATAAGCAGGAAGGTTACTTTTAGACTAATTTCTGACAGTGCAATTTTTTATGGGAATTAAGTCAAAACCTGTAAAATATTTAGCAAATCAGTTGTTGCTTTTTCATCATTGCTATTTTTTGCAGCTTCGTGAACATGCACTTGTCCTTTTGTGAAGCTTTTGAAATATTAATTCATCTATGAAAAATGTAACGCGCACTAAACAGAGCAGCTATTACATAAATAGTGTATTACAGTGTTGTGTCTTGGTTTTACTCACTAAAATGTTTTCTGGCCATTTACATGCTTCCAAAGACATGCTGTATGATGTTACTTGGCCCTACAGGAAGAAAAAAAATCTTAAGTATTTCTGCTTCTATAATGGTTTAAAATGAAACAACTTAAGACTGTTCAGTATGATAAATGGTGCAATGGATTACACTGCCCTGTGAGGAATACTTCACACACAGATGGAAATATTTATTATATGCTTAGCTCATACAAGGAAAAAAAGAAACTTGTTTTAATTTAGCATCATTGTGTAAAAGCAGCTCAGTAGTGTAAAAGTTGCAGATTTAGCAGTGTGTGTGGGGCCCCTTGAAGAAAAAGGAGGATAAAGAAGGATTAGGCTCAGCAAAATCTAGGCATAAATTGTTCTGGATCCTGATAATTCAAAATTAATAATATCAGCATATAGTGTTGGCTGAGATTTATTGGAGCAGCTCACATTGTAACCAAAAAGTCTCCCATGTATCGTTTTCTTCCGTACATCCATTTAAAAGGTGCTTTTTTATTTGGCTGTATAACTGTTGACTAGTGCACACATTAGTCTGACTATATGTGAGTTTATAACTTTGTAGTGTATTACAGTGGTGTGTTACAGATTTCTCTTTTGCAGATTTTTGTGTGTGTGTGTTTTTTTTTTTGTGCTGCCTAATTTTCTGATCTCATCACTAGTTTAGCTCTTAGTTGCACTTGGCTGCTGGAGTTTCAGATGGTTTGTGTAATTAGTATTATTGCTTTCACCTCCTTGTATTTTGTCTTTTTAAAAACGTTTGTTATCTGCATTTGTCAGATTATCTTTCAGGAGCTTTGTTTTAGTTTTTATGTTAGCTTTCACTTTTACCTTCAGTTGTAAGGAAACATGAATGTAGAAGGTGCAACACTTTGCACACCCATTATTCTCACTATTTCTTTTTTCAATTTTGCAGTTTCTATTTGACAAGTATCTATGACCACTCAATATTTGAGGCTTTCAGTAAAGTGGTTCAGAAGCTCATCCCCCAGTTGCCCACCCTGGAAAACCTGCTGAACATCTTTATTTCTGTAGGTGTTTTTAAGGTTTTTGACATCACGATCACAAATACTTTTATTATGTGCTAAATAAAAAAAATCTTAAAAGAATATTTTAAAAAATAATTACTGTTATTGTCTGTGTTGTTATTGAAGTTTTAAATAATGGGGTATACGTGGGGTAAAAACATCAGTTTTCCTGTTAAATTGATCTTTTTAAATAACATTCTTTTCTTCTTCACTTCCCTATTGACAGAATTCAGGGATTGAGAAGGCCTTCCTGTTTGATGTTGTTAGTAAGATCTACATAGCCACAGACAGTTCACCAGTGGACATGCAGTCCTATGAACTGTGCTGCGACATGATTGACGTGGTCATTGATGTCTCGTGTATTTATGGGTAAGACCACATTAACTACAAGTGTCTTGATGAATTCACCATAGAATTTTGCTTTATTTATTTGTGATTGTGAGTGAATGTACATGTAGATCTAGCTTTAACTTAAAATTCCTCTTGCAATTACAAACTGCATTTTTAAAACTTGGGAAATTTTGTGCATGTGTGTGTATGTATGTAGTTACCTAACCATCTAGATTATATTCAAATAAATAAATAACTGCATTTTGAATTTAATACCTGCAACACACAGCATTCACAGAGGGGAAAAATTTAATTACATAGTATTAAAGCAGTGAACTGGTAATATGTGCGGATGCTCTCACTTGCCACTTTGTGCTAAAGCATTGATGTTCAACTCGGGTCCTGGAGGCTGTTATCCAGCATATTTTAGTAGTTTCTCTTTTCAAACACACTCACTGTCTGGCAATTAACAGGTGAATTGAACCAGGTGTATCTGAGCATTGAAATCATCAAAATGTGCAGGACACTGGCCTCCAAGACTGGGGTTCGACACCCCTGCGCAAAACCTTGTAAGATGCAATGCAATAAAAAGTCACATCTACAGTACAAAATATTGTGAAAAGATTTAGGGAATCCAGAAAAATTTCCGTCCATGTAGGCCTTTTAGTCATCAGAAGGTATTGCATGAGAAACTTCCATGCAGTACCACAGTACATATTGCCACATGGACCTGGGATGTTTGCCAATAAGACAGTGTGCATTTCTTGATGCAGCATTTGGTGTGTTAAGTGTTATACACTTTTAATATTTTTAAAGCATAAAAGTTTGTATTTAGTTTCCATCCAATGTATGACACACCTTTATTTTATTTTAATGTATTTATGTTAAATAATTTAAAATGTTAAAAATAATTTCTAATTTATATTTGCTATATGCTGTACTTTTTGAGAATATTGCTTGGCAGGTGGTATCAGTGATACTGCCGGTGTGTATTGGTTATGCAGATTAAAGGAAGATGGCAGCGGCAGTGCATATGATAAGGAGTCAATGGCCATAATTAAACTCAATAACACCACCGTCCTCTATCTCAAAGAAGTCACCAAGTTTCTTGCCCTTGTCTGTATTCTTCGAGAGGAGAGCTTTGAACGCAAAGGTATATAGTAATTGACTCTTGATTCTGGTTCTCCTGTTTTAATTGTTATACATAAATTTGCTATGGTTTTGTTTTTGCTATCTTGTGTCATTTATATCACATTTTTTTCCCAGGTTATATGTTTGGGAAGATATTCATGACTTTTGTCTTTGCACTACAGGCTTAATAGACTACAATTTCCACTGTTTTCGGAAAGCAATTCATGAAGTATTTGAGGTGGGACTGTCCACACCAAGGATGGGTCTGCAGGCAGCTGGCACGCCTTGCTTGATGAAAACGGTTGCCCTGAACGGCACCCCCAGGAGCACTGTGTAGAAGACAGGAGGAGAGGAGGTAAAAAAAAAACTAGAGAGGAAGTGGGAGTCAGTGGAACACAGAAGAACAATAAATGGGAGGCATACTAGCATGCCAGCCATTCTTTCTGCTCCCAAAAGCCTTATACACAGAGCAAGGGACTCTGAAGCCACTGAAAGAAAACATGCTGCAGTGGGGCAGGTGCTGCAACAAAACGGGGGCAAGCTTGCCAAGCTACAATAGGACCGAAGGGAAGAGGCACAAAAAGAAGCAAGTTTCATTTGCTCTATTTTTTGTGATTAAAAGGCATTAACAAACTGTTCAAGAAAATAATAAAATTGCAAATGAGTAACACGACATGCGAGTCCCCTAGAGGGGTGGGAAAATCACAGCAGACCTCTCGGCATGAATCCTTCACACTCTGAGACCTATCTGGCCAACAGAAGTTGGACAAACGCTGTACTGTTCTGCTCTTGGCCAAGAGGTGATCATGCAACACGTCCCTGATTTAATCCTCAACTAGTAAATAAGTACACTGTGTTACGATACTAGGTATTGTGCACTCATATGAGGACTAGTTTGGCCAAGTATACACAACACTTGTGAAGCCTTATATAGA
Organism: Lepidarchus adonis; assembly: GCA_037576955.1. Classification (NCBI taxonomy): domain Eukaryota; kingdom Metazoa; phylum Chordata; class Actinopteri; order Characiformes; family Lepidarchidae; genus Lepidarchus; species Lepidarchus adonis. The sequence goes on along the minus strand of JBBIGC010000007.1, from coordinate 15,979,945 downwards.
GGAGACTTGTGTGTCTGCTTGTATGTTCACATAATCATATTTCTCCAGCTGTCTATGCTTTCCTTTTTTTAAGGGTTTAGGTTTTTCAAGGAGAGTGAAAAGGGACTGGAGTGTATTGTGTGCGTGCGTGTGTGAGAAATGCTGATTCAGGCTTAGGGTTCACAAAACTGTGACCTCACATACAGGACTGCACAGGTGTACCAGTTTTTAATTATATGATTGCAGTTATTAATTGAAATAGATAGTTATTTATGCCGCAGTGTGCTTCACAGAAATCCTCATCGTTTATCAGGACAAAGTTCACACAGTGCTTTGGTGGGAACATGTGTGTTTTGTCAGTGCACTCACAAAAATATTGATTAGTAGAAACAACCATTTGATGAGTAGTTAATTTTATAACGTGTTTGATGCAACTTCCCTATCGCTAAATCCTAAATGGAATGCTGTGTTTTCCAGTTAATTCAGAGGCCAATAGTATGTGATTTGATTGTGCAGCCTAACCCTACTCTCACATTGAGAATGTGCTGAAAGTGTTGCAATCAGGGAAAACGTTGTACAGTTGAGCTGTAAGACACTGTGATTGCACTCACTTCTGTTAGTTGTTTAGTCTCAGAGACTCCAGTGAAGTTACCACATCTTTGGCACATGCCCCTTTGAGTCAGAATGACCTTTGGAAAAATTACATTCCGGTTGTGTGGTGCCAATATTTTAACAATCTCATGCTTACTTTCACTCTCTTCAAAGAAATAACAATTTTATAATTTTTTCTTCACTTTTATTCAACCCTGAACGTGTAGTAACCCAAATAATAGGATTCCACATTATGCCCAATATAATACTCATTCCAAGCATGTGTATAGATTCTAAGTTGTCTTGCAATCAGCTTAACATTTCCTATTGATTTTCTTTGGGGTATACACTAATTTGGTATAAATTAAGTCAGAGGAAAAATGCAACCAAAATTTCTTATTCTGTTAACTAGGGTGTTTCTCCAGGTTTTTTGTGATTCTCGCTTCTGAGACTGCATATAAGATTGTCGTTTATGTTCTGCCAAAGATGTTACCATTCACAAAAATAAAACGTACACACCTGAACTAATGACTTGTCTTTAACTTCATCAGTGTTAGCTAACTGTCCAGGCCAAGATGCAGCAAAACGGGCCCTGACCAAAATGCTCCCACCACCTTGCTTCACAGATTAAAGAAAGGTTCTTGTGTTGCAATGCAGTGTTTTTCTTTGTTTATATAGAACACTCATTTAGGCCAAAATTTCCTTTTTGGATTCATTATTCCAGTTCATTTTGCCTTTTCCACACTATATATACAGTAGTAAACTGTAGGTGGGCAGCTATGTTTTTATTGCAGAGCAGTTTCATTCTCCTTTCAGCCATGTCATACACATCAGTGTTGTTCAGTGTTTGTGTTGTTGTAATTAATTCATTAACATTTAGCATGTTAGAAAAGGCTTTAGGTGCTTAGATGGCTTTCTTTGTAACCTCTCTGACAGTTAGTTGCCTTGTTTTTTTCTTTTCTTTGATGGTCCACCACTTCTGGGCAGGGTAACAGCGGTCTTGAATTTCTTCCATTTGCACACAATCTGTTGATTTGAGTCTAAACTCTTTAGAGCTGCTTATAAAATAGAAATGGATACAAAACTATCAACAACCTTTTTTCTGAGGTCCTCAGACACCACCTTTATTGAGCCATGATACATATCCTCAAATGTGTTGTATATGTGATCAGGCTTTGATGAGTTCCTTTTCTTTAAATTAAACAGGGTCTCATACCTGATCGTCATGACATTGACTGAAGACCTTCAAATGATACGATAATCCTAAGGTATAACTTGGCTGCCATGTGCAGATATGGTTTTGGCTTATTTTTAAAATAAATACATTGGCAAATATAATTTATAAGCAGGGTTTCTTTTTTTTTTCAAAAAATAATTCTGATTATGTTTTAGGTCACATTCATATGAAAGTATGACTGTAAGCGTGCACAAACTTTCAAACATCACTGTAGGTGGTTGAGTGGATTCTTTCCTGTGCAGCTATCAATGTAATATATTTGCTACTTGTGTAGCTTTGCCAATCCAGATAGACCTATATGAAAATGGAGAAACAAATTGCCTGACGGTTTGTAAAGTATATTTGGCACCATGTATCGGTTATGATGATGCTTATTAAAACTAATGTTTTATTTAGGAGTTTTAAATGGAGGCTTTAAATGTATATTAATTTGGCAGGATAGGTACTATACATCCATATCCTTGGGCATCTGATTCTCATAAATATTTTTGCCTTATTTAATGCTGTCTTCCAGTTCCCATGTCCTTTCTGCTTTGTAAAGCTGTGGATGTGGAGTTCGCCACCATGCCAATGTAAGAACAGCCAGAGACTAAAGCTGGATACATACCATTGCCATGATAATGGGACCTAATATGTAGATCTGCAAAGGGATGACCTTACATCTGTCTCATGATTCAGCAAAGACTCACAAGCTAAGGAAACCGTGCTGATCTCACCTAAGCCACTGATTAGGCAGATAGATAAAGGGGAGAGGAAAAGCTTAAGGTAGAGCTTATTCACTGCATCTGTGGTTTAATCTAAGTTCAGTAAACATGCAGCAGAAGCAAGACTCTTCTCAGCAGAGGTTATGCTTGTTTTGCCTTAAAAATAATGGTTTATAATGATAATAATAATAATAACAATAATAGTAACAGTACCATGTCTGTGTTGTTTAACAGAGTGGTTAGACAACATGAACCTGGCATTTATACTATAAGCCCTGCAGCTATCCTCAAAAGCAATAAAGGCAGTTAAATTCCACTTCTGCACAGTTTAGCTGCAATGAAACAGTGACAGAATTTTATCCACTTCATTAAGCTGCTAATTTTGGGTAAATATTCAGCAATAGTCCTCTAAATGACTTCCCGTTGCCCTCAAGTAGCATGCTGTTTCAACGCAAATTGTCTGGCCTGTCAGGAAAAACGATTGGCTTAGAATGACTAATGTCTTACTAAAGCACAGAAATAAACACGTCAATGTTAGTCAGAATGTTAGGTATAGGAATAGTTTGTAATTTGAAAGAGAAATCTAGTCTAGTCTCATATTTGTCATCTTTGATGAAGTATAAACAAAGTCTCACCCTTGTGCATCACTGACATTTCAGTTTGTCTCAGTACCTTGTATTTGGGTTTTGAGGTCATGCAGCAGTATGTTTTGTGTGTGGCACTGATGTTTGGGTCTAGCCTTCAGTAATAATGATGCGGAATAGGAATAAATATTTGGTATTTTTAAGTTAAAACTAACCTTTGAGCTATTACTGATGTAGATTTTGCCCATTTGAAATGAATACTGGCCTCAGTGAAAATAAGTACCTCCATGTTTCAGACAAGTGTTTCTGTTTGTCGAAACCGCAGCATTTGTTGAGGGACACAACCAGCCACATTCATGGCTCATGGTGATGCCGAAGTCCGACCTTTCTTGTAGACACATTGCCTTTTAACAGAAGAATGTGCAGGTCATATCTTTAACATTCATCACATTTGCAGTCATCTGTTATCTCACAGCTGCTCTTGGAAACACCAAACTATGCAGGAATATGACCATTCTGTTATATGACCTATATTAATACCCACAATAGGTTAAGGGGAGCACTCATCAGTAGTAACTTTAATGTACCTTTATACTAATGTACCATTTAAATGCACTTGAATTTATTAAGGTTGGTCAATGAGAAGTCAAAATGCCAACTCTGGCCTAGTTGATCATCTTCAGACCAAAAAACTGAAAGCCCATTCATTAAGTTAACTTATAACTTTTCCCACTAATGAAGGTCAGGTAGGTCAAATCGCTGGCATATTGACTTATCATTGAGTCAATTTGTTGATCATTTTCTCCATAATTATGATCATTATAAATCCTTTGACATTAAAAATGGAGTTCACATGGAAATGAAAATGGACCATATTTCAGTAGCAATGTTAAACTATTGTTAACTATTAAAGCATTTAAACTGTTTAGCTTTTAAAACCAATCTTGGGGTGAGTGTAATGCTGTTTTAATTTGCAATATTTTAATACAGATTCAAATTAAATGGTCTTTTATTACACTTTTATATAGTCTTGTTGCACACTACTAAAATATTTTTTATAAATAACTACAGTTACAGTTATAACTACAGTTATAGTTACAGCTAATACACATAAAATTAAATAATTCTATATGGCTTTTTCTAAGAACAGGGTTATAATTTGTGACTAGTTTAAATTTAATTTAAAGTGACTAGTTAAGACACATTAGCAAGGCAGCCAAAGGGTGAAAAGTAAAACATATAAATATTATGAAATTCTCTTCTGTGAAGTAAGTAAGTTGAAGTGTTTTTCTTCACTCACTAGAGGGAGCCACCATTCATGACATGACTCGATGGGCCGCTGTGTAGCCCAGCATTGTACAGAGTGTCTGAATTGGCAGACATGCAAATGAAATGTTAACATCACACACTTGTACAGTGGGGGGTGGGGCAGCAGCATGATGTACAACTGTAATTTGGCTCAATAGCAGTTCTTGAAATTGCCTTGCTTTATCAAAACGGATGCCACATTCTCTACTACCCCCACTCAGACGTTAATGACCAATGGCTAATAACTGGAAATACTACCTGCCTCCTAGCTTTGTCTTAGAGGGTTGTTATCACACACTTATATCCTACATTACAAATACTGTATTATAAATGAGGCCGTAATGCTGGTAGTTGTGGTGCCTCTGCCTCAGTGCAAACAGTGACACTGGTATATCCACTTCATTCAGACACACTTTTCTAGTACATGAGCAGCAGCCTTTCTCTGTGTGCTGCTTTATTCTTACTGCTTTCCTGTTTAGGGTCTGATTCCTGATTTGGAAATTAATGCATTTGCAATACTGCAGTATCATTTTTGGAGATGTTTTGCAAATTCTGAGGGTCTGGTTGAGTTTCAGCTAGAACCGGTGTGATTAAGCACAATTTTGTCTCTACGGACCGCTACATAACAAACAACAATTTGGAAGAAACATGTTTATCATGTTTTGGAATAGCTACAGATATCAAATATTATAACACTTGGAGGTATAGGCAGCTCTTATCTGATATCTCAGCACCCTGAGTATTACCAAAAGAAGGAATGTTCATGGTTTGTATGAACGTATTCACTTAGTATAGAATCTTTACATTAGACTCTTCAAACTTTTTCCCACACGCACTCATTTTCAAGACTATAAAGGTTCTTTAGGGAGTCAAAAGTGATAATGATCCGAAGAACAAACACCTTTTTGCAACACTGATTTAATAATGTGATAGTCTGATCACCTGCTTTGCTGTTTTTAATCTGTGCTCCCGTGCGGTTCCCACAAAAACATCACAAGCCACATCTCCGTCCAGTTAGACCAGCTATTTAACACTCAGAAGCAGGCAGAAGACATCACCCCCCGTCTATGAGGGGCAGCAGGAAGACAAAAGAAAAAGATTGAAGGATGAGAGGGTTAAACAAAAGAAGAGTCAGACAGAGAGAGCAAGAAAGGAATGGCAGCAGTGGCCTGTATTTTTGTGGGGGGCCATCAGAGCGTGTCAAGCTGGGGTAGCCAGCCAGCAGTCAGCTAATGGGCAGTGCAGGAGTGACTGTGACTAAAGGAGCAGCGACAGATGCCATTATCTCAGCCTCATGCAGATACAGTGCACAGGATGATGCAGTCGGGCCTTTGGACAGCCTCAGTTTCTGAGGGGTGTGTGTGTTCCAGTATGCTTGCTTAAACTTAATGGAACACGATGGAGAAGGATTGGATAATCGCTAGCGCTAGGATGTCCTGTTCCCCTTGTCTGAGCCCCTCCACACTTCACAGCCCTGTGTGAGGCTGTCTGAGTGTGTGTGAGCATGTACACACACACACACACACACACACACACACTCCAGTCTCAGCCAGTGGCGCTGGGCTCTACTCACCCGTTTCTCATTGGCTATTCACAGGGATCATGAAAAACATATTGCATGCTCTGCGCTCTCATCAGACCCAGCTTTAAAATATGCTGTTCTCGCTTCACTAGGGATGTTCTGGTCATTGGAAGGACTAAAGTGAGGAGTGTGTTGGAGTGCAGAGGGCTTAGGCAGAACGTGAGTCGTTAAGCAGCATTTTTGTGGGCGGAACAAATGCGGGCCATGCTCCGTGTGGTGCAGCCATGTGGGACAATGATATGTACTTTGGTGATGGCTGTTGACAGTGGATTGTCACCCTTCAAGTCATTTGCCAGTCTCAAGTCAGACGTGAAGCTGCCAAGCCTCTAAGAACGGGGTGGGGGAGTGTGGGAAAGAAGAGATTTGTGTGTGTGTGTTTTCCCTTTGCTGTGTATTGAGCCATTTTTTCTCATTTTACTTTTTTCTACTTATTTGTTATCTCCTCAATTTCAATTACATACATTATTTTCTTCTGTTTGTTGTTCAATATATATATATTTTTTTTGATTAATGTAAAGGTTTATACCAATGAAATGCTTTTCTTGTACATCCAAGCCAAGAACAGTTTTAATGAGTGTTAATGATCTGTTAAAAGCACTCAAAAAGGAGAAAGAAAAACAAAAGTTGACTCTTGAACCAGCTTTTAGAGCTTTCTTGTGAGTGTCAGAATATCCCCTTTGCTTTGAATATATTGAAAGCATTTTAAATAGCCTAACATTTGAGAACCATTATGGCATTTTAGGCCATCAGAGAAAGCTTCCCAAAAATTAATGAATATAAATGAACTTTTTCAAATGTCACAAAGTGCATGAATTAATTTATAAAGTCTCTCCAGATATATATTTTTTTGCAATTGCCATTACGTTTCATCTTCTCAATTTGTTTTGAAAAAAGGATTGAGCTCTGTTATATTATCTGGACAGAACAATGTAGCTAACAAAGGCTTGTTCTAACTTGGTTGGACTGAAAGCCAAGCCTAGGATTGTACTTCCATTTTTTCTTAAAGAGAAGAAAGGTTAATTTTGTTATGTTGTCTTGAGCAATTACACATCGTTGTATTGGTCCCTCAAGATGTACACTATACCACAGTTAAAGCCAGCATCAAAGGGTTAATAACACACACATTCTCAACTGTGATTCTTACCATAAACTCGAAAGAATGGTTACAGCCTTGAAAAAAGTATATATAGTTCTTTTAAAGACTGTGTCCATTCTTTCCAGTTTCCGGTTAGGATCACAGTCATATAACCACTTGAGAATCTACCAGCTGCCATGCGCTTGCTACTTAATATACGTATTATTTAGTTTGCTTCCTTCTGCTATTCTTTGTTTATTATTATTTTTAGAACATCTGAATTACTAATATGCTGTGGTCCACCCTTTGTCTTTTTTTGCTTGTTCTTTTCTCTTTTGAGTTATGAGTGATTTTGACCACTAGGTGCAGCTACAGAATGCACTTTCTCACTAAGTGCACTGAGGACAACAAATGCATCAAAATGAAGTGCATCACAGTGACTGTGCACGTGGGCTTCTATACATAGTATTGACTACCTTAAGGCGTGTTCTCCTGTTCAGCTATACTTCAGAGAACACTGAATGGGATTCTACAGGCTAAAACGTGGTTTGAGAGAAGTGCAGCTTTGTTGTTTTACTGCAATGCAAAGTACTGAAATAGTGTGAAACATTACAGAGCAGTGCACGTTTTGTGATATGGAACGCAGTGCCACAGATGGTCTAATCCAAAGGTTGTATGTTTATAAATATAAAATAATATACTAAACAGATAATGATTGCGCAGGCTTTATAGATTGTTGGCACTCAATGAGAAATTATAATTTGCTTTATTTGAAGTTGCTATGTAACACTGGTTTCCAGGTAACAATGTTACATTATCCAGTAGGATAATGTAAGGAAGGACATTATTCAGTTGTTGCAGACAGTCAAAACTAGATAGATTAGAATTGGAAAGGGCAAGGTCAAAATAATAAAAAACTAATTAAATAAAATTTGAATAATTTGTATGTTTTATTGATTGTTTGCTTGTCTGTTTTTTTGCCCAAAATACAAAACCCATTTCCATTTCCCAAAATGTAATGAAGTCTGTAATATTTTCCTAATTGTTTCCTAAATGCTTTACTGTAATATGAGACCGTTCATACATTTTGCCAGCTGTTAATAAAGCACAGTGCTGTTCAATAAAACCTCTGCAGCTTCATTACATGCATGAGTTCCGACTTGTGTCGATAATCGAGTTACGTTGTACTCAGAGGAACCGAATCTTGATTTAACTCGAGGACCCCTGTATTGTGTAAACACACATTCGGAAGTTGATGTTGGGACAGAGACATTACTACTGTGTTTTATCCATTTAATAACACTTTTTATATTGTCCATTCTTACTTGTTATAAAATGCCCTCCATAACATTTGGGATAGACATATTTTCTTTGATTTACCCCTCTAACATTTTAAATTAAAAAATTTAATTTAAAAAATTGCATTCATTTTAGTATCACCATGTAGATATTACAACACTTTTCATACCAGCCCCCTAATTTCAGGGCACCATAATGTTTGGGACAAAGTAATGGTAGGTATATTAAAACTGTAATGTTTAGTACTCTGTGTCATATCCTTTGCATGCAATGACTGCTTGAAGTCTGTGATTCATAGACCAGGTGCGAAGTTTCTTATCTGGTAATGCTTTGCCAAGACTCTACAAGCCACCTTCAACCACTGCTTGTTCCTGAGGGAATATTCCTTTAAGTTTCTCCTTCAGCATATGGAAGGCATGCTCAATTTGATTTAAATCAGGTGACTAGCTTGGAAATTCAAGAATTTTCAGCTTTGAGAAGCTCCCATGTTGCCATAGCACTATGTTGGGGATCATTATCTTGTTGGAGGATGAGTCATCCAATGAGTTTGAAAGAATTTTCTATACCTCCTGATTCATTTTGCAGCTGCAATTTGCAGTAACATCCTCAACGAAGACAAGTTTGCCACCATGGTGCAGATGATCTGATAAACCTTGGGCAGTTCCTTTTTGTCTCCTCACTTTTCTCTGGCCATTGTTCTGATTTAAGGCATTTTATCTTCGGCAGTGGAGCTCTTTCTTGGCCTACTGGTCCCTTTGTAATTACAGAGCTCACCAGTGCATTCTTTCGTTTCAGTGATATTCAAGAAAGTTGATTTTGGTAATGCTAAGGTTTGACTGCTGTCTCTAATGGTTTTATGTTTTTAGTCTCATAACTGCTGTCTGTTTTCTCCTCATGTTAAACAGTGGCAACTACATACTACATACAATGGTAGAAGCAAACTCTCTTTACATTAATGTCTGGAATGTACACTTTAAACATGTCAAAATTGATTCATTTAAAATGTTACAATGAAGAACAGTGGGGTAAATCAAAGATAAATGTGTCTTTGTTCCAAACATTATGGAGGGCACTATAAGACACTATAAGCTGCTCAATAGTATGTGGTTGCCATGGTCTAAATCTCGTGTTCATGATGCTCCAAGCATTTTCAATGGGAAATAGATCTGTACTAAAATCCTAATAGAAGCCTCAGAGTCAATGGTACTTTCACATACTGATGAGGGAAGCCACTGACACACCCTCATCTCATCACAAATGCTGTCTGTCTTTTGCATCTTTTGCAAATAACAATAGTTGTATTGAAGTGAATTCTCTGAATCTTTGTACAATATTAGGTACTGTTGATGTTGAAAGACCGAAGTCCGTTTCACCATCAAATGTTGCTTTTTAACCGATTAACAATTCTCTCATGAATTTAGGCACAAAGAGATGAACCAAGACCCATCCTTTCTTGAAAAAACAGAGGCTTTAATGGATGCTATTTTTAAACCCAGTCATGACTGCTACAAATTAGATTGATTAATTTAAAGTCTTATTTTAACTCTGTCCCATTTGTAGAATGTGTTCTAGCCATCAAATTCTAAATTTGCATATTAACAAAATACACGTAAGTACATAAATACATAAATACTTTTCTTTGCATTTTTGTCAGTTAAATAAACATATTGGAGATTTTTGAGAGGGAAATATTCATTTCTCTAGAAATGTTTAGAAATAGCATGTTTATTAATTATTAATTGATTGATTTAAATCTTTGTTTTATTTTGTTATTGATTCAATTTAATTAATTTTTCTTCTTCTGTTGAGCTATCCCTAACTATCCTGATATTTTCTTGTACAATTTGATGATCAAATCTACAGACCCCATCTCAGGATATTTTGTAAAATATGATAAAAATAGCAGTCTATTATTTTACAATTATCTATTACCTTCATGCAACTGACAAAAGTACAAAGGTAAGATCTATAATATTTAATGTGTATACTGCAAATATAATATATAAATATAAATACAGAAGTCAATGCTTGCAACAAATTAAAAAAACGGTTGGACAGGTGTTTACCACAGTGTTACTCTGTAGACACACACACTGTGTCTACGGAGTCATATTATTGTAGCCAATCTAGAATGAGGCCTGGCACCTTGTCTTGCTGAAGAAACTAACAAAACAAAAGCAAAAAAAAAAAACATTGCTTCTGAGGAAAAGAGGTTGTCTTGTTGGCAGAACATGTCTCTTTAAAATCCTAATTAACAGTCATGGTCGAAATTATTGGCACTCCTGAAATTTTTCCAGAAAAATTCTCCCAGAAGTATACATATTTATTTCCTTTATGTGCATTGGGACACAAAAGAGCAATTAATAAAGCCAAATTTGACATCATTTTACAAAAAAACTCAAAAACTGGGCAGGACAAAATTATTGGCACCTTTTCAAAATTGTGGGTAAATCGTTTTATTTCAAGCACATTTTTAAATTCCTGTGTGCCAAGAAACAGGTGCTGGCAATATAGCAATCACACCTGAAGCCAGTTAAAATGGAGAAAAGTTGACTCAACCTTTCTGTTGTGTGTTTGTGTGGTACACTAAGCATGGAAAACAGAAAGAAGAGCAGAGAATTGTCTGAGGAGTTGAAAAACATACAATCTCAAGGCTACAAGTCCATCTTCAGAGATCTTCATGTTCCTTTGTCCACTGTGCACAACACAATCAAGAAGATTACAGCACATGGCACTGTAGCTAATCTTCCTAGATGTGGACAGAAGAGAAATATTGAGAAAAGATTACAATGCAGAATAGTCTGAATGGTGGATAAACAACCCCAATCAACTTCTGAACAAATTCAAACTGTTCTGTAGAATCAGGGTGCCACAGTATCAGCTCCAACTATCTGTCCACATCTGAACAAAATGAAACATTATGGCAGGAGATCCCACTGCTGACACGAAAACATCACAATAAGAAACATTTTAACACAATAAAAAAAATCCAGACTGGAGTTTGCTAAAATGTTCTCGAGGAAGCCAAAACTTTCTGGGAGAACATCATGTTAGCAGATGAGACCAAGATATAACTTTTGGTAAAGCACTTCATTTTACTGTTTACAGAAACCAGAATGAGGCATACAAAAAAAGAATAGAGTACCTAAAATCAAACATGGATGTTCAATTATTTTTGAGGAAAGCTTTGCTGCCTCTGGCACTTAGTGCCTTGACTGTATATAAGGCATCATGAAATCTGAAGACTACCAAAAGATGTTGGGGCACTCTGTGTCAGAGGTCATGGGTGTGACCCCAGACATACCTCTAAAAGCCAGAAATGGTTAAATACAAAGCGCTGGAGAGTTCTGAAGTGGCCAGCAATGAGTCCGGATCTAAATCCGACTGAACACTTATGGAGAGAGCTCAAAATTGCTGTTGGGAGAAGACACCTTTCTAATCTGAGAGACCTTGTGCAGTCAAAAATTCTAGTTGAGAGATGTAACAAGCTTGTTGATGATTGTAGGAAGCGATTGGTTTCAGTTATTTTCCACAAAGGGTTTATAACCAAATACTTGGGGGAGGATTCCATTTAAAAAATTGTGAAATTATTTCACATTTGTCTTTTTTCACTGCTTTTTTATGTTGATCCAGTGCACATAAAAAATATAAATGTATGTGCCAAAACATTTATAATTGCAATAGTCTTCTGGGAGAAATTGTGCATTTTCTGTGCCGATAACTCCAGAATAAATGGGTGCCATGACACCCATCACTGATAATCTAAATAACCCATTTAGTCTTTGGTGCAAAGAACACAAGATTCATTTTTCTCTAAAACATCCTGAAACTGGAAATCATCAGACCACATCACACGTGTATGGTCTGTCAGTCCATCTGAGATGTCATTGGGCTCAGAGAACTTCTGCATAGAACTGATATACAGCTTTCTTTGTACAGTACAGTATAAACGAATTTGGCATTTCTTGACAGTATGTGTTTAAGTTACAATGGTTTTCCAAAGCACACCTGAGCCCATATTGTTATTTTTACAACAATAGAACTGTTTCTTGGTTTCTCTGAATCTCTTCACAATATTTTGTACTGTGCTATTGTAAAAGACTTGTTTTTTGCAGTCTTGCATTGAGAAATGCTCTTGAAAATTTGGCACAAAGTGATGAGTCATTGCTTGCAAAGCCTGAACCTTTGGTTGATGCTCCGTTTATATTTAACCATGTTTCCCTTACCTGTAACCTGTTCATTTGATTACTGTTGAACATTTCATAACTGTATAAATGAATGCTGTATAAACTTTTTTATATATCATTTTCTGTACATTCATCATTTTAAAAAATGGGTTATATAATTCATAGCTTCATCAAATAATGCAAAGCTATCTTTGACAAATGGCAGCCCAACAATTCCCGATCTGATACTGCTACCCTCTTTTACAGTTGGGGTAAATTTCTAAGGCTGAAATGCAGTGCCAGGCATAACATTTCTCATTAAAACCAGTCCACATAACATTATTCAGTACTCTTTTGCCTTTTCCAGCTATTTTGGAAACTTAAAGCTGGCATCATTGTTGGTCATCAATAGCTTTTTCCTACTATTACACAATACATTTTTCTTGTTTAATGTTTGCCTATTGGTATACATCTTGTTCTTGGAGTGATTGTTGACCATAAGAGTAATGGTGTGTGTTGAGATTTGTCTGAAACTCTTCAGAAATGTTGTTCAGATGAGCATCAACTTTTGTTTTATTGTTTCAAATTCAAATTCCATTTGAAGGCAGGGGCACAGCACTAAATTCTGGGACCTTTACAGAAGCAGACTTGATGGGCCACCTATGCAAAAAGTAATTTTTCTTGCCAGTTGCCTTTCAATGGAGAGAGGAGGGAAAGTCTGTTCAGTCTATCCTTGCTCAGGGTTGAGCTCATGTAGTTAGTTTCATCTTGCTGAGAGCCTGTTCAAGATCAGCAACAGTTATAGGTAATGTGCAGAAAATGCTCAATGCAATGCAAATTTCTTCAAAACTGTTCTGTAGCTGCAGGTAGAGGGGACAGGCGCATGTATATATATACATTTGTGTGCAGCATCTCATTCTCAAATTCAACTGTGAGATATTTTGTGTATGTTGTTGTCAAATCCCATCCTATTGTTTTTATCTGTTCTTTTGGCATAGGGTTATAAGGCTTTTAAGTTCTACAGTTCTTGTCTTCTACTCCAATTTAAAAAATATATATTGCTGGCATCAAATTCCATCTGTTTTACTTTTGATTAAATATAGGCTACATTCCAATTTTTTAGGAAATACAATTTCTTTTTTTTTCTACTTGAGACTAATCTGAAGGGATTGGATGTCATTAAGGTTTTGTTTCATTTTGTAATTCTTACAGTAAATATAGAATCTCATAATTCCAATATCATCCCCTGTTTAGTTCTCTAAATATTGGTGAAAGGTACAAAATAAATGTCAGTTTAAGTTAAAAACTTAATTATTTGACTAGACATTCCATATTCATCATCTAATATTATAATTTTTTTTAATGTTCAGCTCCCTTATTACACTAGCATGATCATAATGTTAAAATTATAGAATATATTAGTAGTCCAATAAAATGCAAAGACATGCCAATATCCATACAGGTGATTTTACATTACATTTAAAAAATAAATAAATAAAAAAACATCTATATTCAGTTACAGAAGACCAGCCAAGGCAGATAGCAGTTGTTTCAATAATTTTAAACCACTGTAAATCTTCCTTTGAATACAAAGTGATGTAACCTTAATAATCAATTCCAGGCTTACTTTTCTTTTCTAGGCTTCAGATGATGCAATACTTCTTTCTTGAAGCAAGCTCTGTTGGACATACAGATCTCTGTGTGATTGTCCGAGGTTCATAAATCTGCAGCAACCCTTAAATGTACATCATTAACCAAATTGTTACACAGCTTATTTTCATTTAAAAGACTTTTCAAAAACCCATCTTTTTTAAAACTAGGCCTTTCAGTTAAATGTCTTTTTTGATTCCTCAGGCACTACCAGCTATATTTTAAAAACACTCCGCACACACCACACACTGTATATGCAAATGTAAAATATTTGTTTTTTTAAATAAATTTTTCTAAATAAAAGGCAAATAAAATGAACATTACAAAATGCAATGAAACAACAAAAGCACAGTAGTCAAAAGCAAAAGCATGAGCTAGGATAAAGAACAGAAATAAACTTTCACCCTTTTTGTGATTCTGGTTGTAATACTTGTATATCTGCATGACCTGCAATGTTGTCTTGAGGTAGGCAGTGTGTAAAATATCACCTGGAGTGCAGAATGCTTGCATGGTATGACACCTGGTTAATGTTTCCACAAACCTCTTTCTTTGGCTGTAGAAGGGGTATGAATTAGTGAGGTTGACAATCATACACCTGCCAGTGTCCAACAGAGAATATGTTTTTTTCTATAGAATTCAGGAACAGAGAGTAAGGGGGAGATTGATTGTGAAAATGTGAAATGTGGGTGACCTGCCAACCACAAAGCACATCTAGTGGAAAAAGATTTGTCTCAGATGTTAATGTATAGTGTTTTATAGCCTTAAATGAAAACACACACAAACAATATTTCTCCCCAGCTATACTCAGTGCAATCTATAACATCCAACTGAACAAGATCACAGCTACAGTTCACACAGACAAGACCTACTGAGATTAAGAAAGGATCACCAACACCCCCCCCCCCCCCCCTTAATATTGTGTTGAACCGCCATTGAGTCTGTTGAGACACTTCATGTAGATTGTACAATATTTGCCCACTCTTCTTTACAGAACTGTTGGGTGAAATTGGATAGTGGATTGCTATCTTCAAATCTTTCCACAGGTTCCCCTCAAGAATTTGATTGTATTTTGCCCCATCCATTTTTCCTTCTACCCTAATTAGAGCTCCATGCCCTGTGGCAGAAAAATACCCCCCACGACAGGATGGTGCCACTTCCAGATTTTACTGTAGGAATGTTGTGTTGTGGATGGTGAGATGCACTGGGTTTCCGCCAGGTGTACCGTTTGGTATTGCAGCCACATACTTCATTTTTGACGCACTCTGGCAAAGCTCAAATGAGTCTAAATGTGTTCTTTCTTGAGAAGTGACTTTTTTCACAATTGTGGAGTGCTTTTTGTCACATGTACACCACCATGTAGACCACACCATAGAATCCTGTAACTCCTTCAAAGTGCCCATTGGCCTATTGGTAGCCTCTCTTACTAGTGTCCTCCTTGCTCTTCTATCCGTTTTGGAGGGACACCGGATCCAGGGAGGGCCCTAGTAATACCAAACATTTTACTTAGGAATGATAAAGATAAAATTTTCAGCCTTATGTCTGTCCACAAATATCAGTATTTCTTTTTTTAAAGTTCTTCTGAACTGCAGTTTTTCACTTGGATGTTTTAGATTGAATTGATTAAGTAAAGCTGGAAAAAAATTATTATTTGTGTGCTTTCATTTAAGGCTGTAAAACAAAAGACCCTCCCTCCCTCTACCTCTTTTCTATCCTCTCTTTCTCCACTACCCCGCATCACTTGTGTAGTTCTCACCCCTTTTACGCTCTGGCCAGTATTGGCTACCACTGCTGTCCCAACCAAATGTTTACCTGTGACCTAGTTATGTTGTTTTTTTCCTTCTTCTTTTATTTATATGGCACTTTTAACAACTGACATTGTCACAAAGCAGCTTAAGAAAGTCCAGGTTCAAGCCTCTAATTAGCAAGCCAAAGTCGACAGAGGCATGGAAAAACTTCTTCAGCAGGAAAAATAAATTTTGTGAGGAACCAAGACTCAGGATTAACTTTAATGATGGGCAATAAATGAAGCATGCAGATGTGCCCTGTGTTAATGTGAGTTGTAAATCACCAGTGCAACATAGCTGTTACATTGTGATTTAATATAATTAAAAAATAATACAATTTTTGCCTTTTAAACAACCAAATTAATCTTGCTAAATATAACCATAAACATAGACCATCAAAGTGAAAATATTAAATGCACACCTTTAATCATTCAATTTATTTCAAGGAGGCATTATAATCCCTCTTTTAATTCTGCCTTAAGCAAGTTATTTGAACTAATTTAAGATATTTTTTAGGGTAATGATACTGGAACTATCAAAGTCTGCTTTTGTTCCAGAGAAATGTGCAGAGAGAGAGTCAGGATTAAAAGGTGATAGCCCAAGGTGGTTGTCCTGTCTGATTTATTCTTCATGGAGGTTGTTTTCTCACGCTAAAAGTGCCTCCATCACCACAGGTTTTAGAGAGCCTTTCTGATCGCCCTTGACAAGAGCAAACAGCAGAGAGGCTCCAAAAAAGAAGAAACTCCAAAGGACAAGGTCACAACTTTACTCGACATAGGTTAATCAAAAAGTTCCAAAAACCCCTCCAAACACATTCTTCATGCTCGATTTTTCACCCTCATTGAAACAATGAATAATGGATCTTTTAGTGGATATTGGATCTTTTGTGTTTTATGCTTTTCAATGAGTTTGTAGCCAGAGAACCAATTTCATTTATTTTATATTCCCCAAAATGCCATTTAGATTAACTTCATTTAAGTTTAGTCATTTAAGATTCAAGCTTGTCACACTACAGCCTTGCTACTAGCAGCCTATTCTACTGTATTTCTCCAACAATAGGCCACCCTACATTATAGACCACCCCATTCTATAAGCTGCAGAAAATACTAATTTATGTTTTAAAACTCTAAGATAATTCGCCCCATGTTATTAGCTGTGTTACTGAATTTACTGATCTGAAGTAAAAGCATCTAACTTGACACAACTCTCTACTGGTAGTTGAGCGATATCGTGACACAATGCACTTACGGTCCTGATTTGAAGAAAGGTAAGCCTAATAATTTTTGCATTTTAGTGTTGCTAATTTTATACTGAAGAATTTACATGTAGACAGATGATTGACATCGCTGTACTGCCATACCCCACCCACCTTCCGGTCGTTCAAATGAAA
Organism: Lepidarchus adonis; assembly: GCA_037576955.1. Lineage (NCBI taxonomy): Eukaryota > Metazoa > Chordata > Actinopteri > Characiformes > Lepidarchidae > Lepidarchus > Lepidarchus adonis. The sequence goes on along the minus strand of JBBIGC010000007.1, from coordinate 15,962,596 downwards.
ATGAAAAACTGAAACTTTTTTTTTTTTTTTATTTCATTTAAATTTAGCTTTGTGCTAGCTTGTATTATAAAGTAGGGTATAATGTTAATCATATGCTGTACTTAGATGAGATCAACTCTACAACCACTTTCATTTTACAAAACACAGAGTCTGTGTATTTTGGTGCATCAAGGACTACCATGATGGCTAGGCTAACTGCTAACCGATGTTAGTTCTGGCAAACAGCTGGTTTCTTTGCGGTTTTCAGTGGAAAGTGGAGGTAATTGCGTTTTCCATGTTTCCTGTTCTATACTGACCTTTCACTGATCTATCTTTGCTTTACCTTGCTTTTCAAATGGTTAATTGCTGCAGAAAACAGTACATTTAAACTCAACAAATAATTTGGAGATGTAGTCTTTTTGTGCACTCAAGTATACTTTTAGAGAATGAGTTTTCATGTTTTTAGATAGACTGCTCCATTTAAGCAAGTCACACCCAATAACATCAATGTATAAGTCACAGTCTATCGTTTGGGAAATATGGTATACCTCACTTCATACAGCATTGTCATATTTTCTTCATGCATAACCTGTTGGTTTGGTAAAAAATACTTTGTACATAGATAGGGTTATCAGTTTTTGATTGAATGCGTTGTAGACAGGGTTATGAGGGTTAATGTGTTGTACTTCTATCTGACCAGCTTTGTTTGCAAACTAAATATATTTTCCTTTGAAAGAGCCTAGCTCATTCCACTTGCTAGCTAAATGTGCTAGCTACAGTGCTAACCTGAGAAAACATTGGTCTCTGCTTTTAACTGTAGCTCATGTTCTCAGACACGTATACAGGGGGTCCTTGAGTTATGTCAGGGTTCTGTTCCTCTGAGTGTGATGCAATTCAGAACTTGCGCATATAGCTAACACCAGTCTCTGTCGCCATATTACTGTAAAGCATTTAGTAGCATTCTACTACCGAATATGTGCTGCTATCTCACTCTTGCCGCTGCTCCCAGAAAGCAAATTTTTCTACTTATTTTCCTCCTGTATTACCCAACTATTTTTCACCCATATTACCCACCTCTTTTCCACCCCTATTACCCACCTATTTTCTTGCACCAGACACTACATACTGTAGTACAAAATGCATTGCTCCTAATGAAACACACCAAATCCTACAACAACATGGAAGCACAACATAGCACACATATAGCTAACACTAGTCTCTCTCGCCGTATTACCGTAAAGCAATTAGTAGGCGTTCAACTACGTTCTACTACTGTACTCGCTCCTATTCTCAGAAAGCAACTCTCTTCCCATCTCTTTTCTACTCATATTTATCCACCTATTTTCCTGCACCAGATACTAAATAGTCCAAAATGCATTGCACCCCATGAAAAATGCCAAATCTCCCAACAACTTGACGTGCAAATGCTGTAATTTTATTTTATTTTTTTAAAGGAGCTAGCAATATAACCACATTCAAATGAACTTGAACTTAGATTGTCATATGTCAAGTCATATTAACTTTAGGACCCCCTGTAATTGTTTTCAAACATTTGTTGCATGTACCGATGTTGGAATACTTTGGAGTGAATAACAGCCACACTTTAACCACATTTAACTGTGTCTGAATTTAGATATCCAGCCCTACATATGACTAATGTGTTTGTGAGCAACTACAGACAAGAGAAGAATCAGAAAGTCTAATTGGAAAGACTAAAGAATGTAGTAAAGGGATGAAATGTTGTTGTAGCACTGCAGAACTCTAAGATCTGATGAACAACAGCATGGTTTTGTTAGTAATGCTGCCTGTTGTCTAACGTGTTTAGCATGTACTGTGATTACAGTTAATATCTGGCAGAGCAACCGCCACACTTTCAGCTAGTACTGAAGCCTGTGCGGTCTACATGTGTGGCTGCCACACTCCCTCAACCCTTGCCTACAGCTCACTCTGTGCCTGTCTGTCTCTATACCTCTCGCTCTCTCTCACTTCTTTTATACTGCCAGCTTAACTGTTACAGCTCGTCCTGTCATTTCTCTTCTTGCCCAACAGATATTCTACACTTGTGCAGTCTTGTCATTTTCTCCATTTCCTTCTGATGCTTACACTGCACCTTTGCCAATGCTGTGCAAGCACAAGCGCTCTCTCTCTCTCTCTCTCTCTCTCTCTCTCTCTCTCTATCTCTCTCTCTCTCTCTCTCTCTCTCTCTCCCTCTCCCTCGCTCTCTCTCTCCCTCT
>JBBIGC010000007.1:15949962-15960283 GCA_037576955.1 Lepidarchus adonis | reverse complement strand
CTCTCTCTCTCTCTCTCTCTCTCTCTCTCTCTCTCTCTCTCTCTCTCTCTCTCTCTCTCACACACACACACACATATGGATTATATTCACACAAGGCTGCAAGACTCAAGCTGACACGTCCCCTGCTTCTCACTTTCTCACACTCTGTAGTCGTCAACCTGTGAAGAGCTGTAGCCTAGAGGTTACCACACACACACATACACACACACACTATGGTATGACTATATTTGTGATTTATTTCTACCATTAATACTACATCTACCCTTAAAACCTCATTTTAACTACAATAATCAAAAGACAAACTTTCTGCTCTTAGTGATACATGCCAGGTTGCACACAGATTCACATAGTGGTCAGTATCAAATGCTCATGAAGTTATTAGCTGTTAGTATTCCACAGAGATAGATGGTAGCTTATCAAGACCACAGGTTGTCCATTCAGTTCTATTTCTATTCACCTCACCTACTGAATCTATGCTCCTCCTAGAAATGTCTTGCTTCTTAGCTGATATTCTGAAAATGTTGCAAAAAGTCCTAGTCCACTTAATGAGAAATTTTTAGTGCTTTATTATTTTTAGAAATGTACTAATATTTTAGAAACCTTTATTATTTTTAAAAGGTCAACCTGTTAGAGTGGATTGGTTGTAGTTTATTTTTGTCCTTTTATTCTTTTATTAAAATACCTACAACAACACAGTCTAAAAAAATAGCTTAAGACTAAACTAATCATAGGACAAACATATCTTTGACAAAGTTTGACATCAGTACAGTAAAATACTGTAGAAGCTGAAAATTATGTGTTGCAATCTGCAGTAATGAAAATACTTAACACAGAAAAAACAGCCTACTTGTGGCAGTCTGCAGGGCAGTCAAGACTATCGATACAAGCAGACCTCAGAGAGATTCACAGCTGACAGCTGCCATCTGCTACACACATACACTTACACACGCACACACACGCACACACACGCACACACACACACACACACACACACACACATCACAGAAATATCTTTTTTTATAGGTGTGAACAACAGCACAGACAGTTTGGAAACTGGAAAAATATAGCATTAAAAGAAAACAGTATCTATTGTCCTTTGTCAAGTGTTAGGTTTCAGAAGTATACATGAGGATGTGCATTTGATTCCTAAATTATACTTAAAACAAACATGATGACAGAGACACAGGCTAAAAAGCTACTACATGGCATGAACATGGAAACATAAGGTAGGGTGACATATTGTAAGACAAAGACCGGACAATGTAGAACCTGAGGAAAGACATGGACATGCATTTACAACAGCTGAGGCCTACAGGTTGGGTCTAAGGAACATGTGCACACAGACTTAAACAAAACACGACCACATGGCTACTTAAACAGACAGGGAAAACATGAAAATAAACAGACAGTGGTCTGTATCACAGGCCTATCCTGTTATCAAGTGATGTTTTGTTTGATTTGTGTTGTTGTGCAAACTTCAGTATGACTTCTAATGCACATTTTAATTGCACAAACTTTCTACTTTTTATTAACATACTGAAAATATATGTAATGTTCCATATCTTTTGCTCAGGCCAGATGTATATGTTCTTTTCAAGCTTATGAATTTTAGTGATATCCAATTCTTAATCCATAGGGTTTAATATGACGTTGGCCCAGCCTTTGCATTTATAAAAGCTCTTCTGAGCAAGCTTTCCACAAGGTGTGTTTATGAGAATGTTTGACCATTCTTCCAGAGGTCAGACACTTATGTTAGGCGAGAAGTCCTGGCTTGCGGTCTTTGCTCTAATTCACCCCAAACATGGAAACATAAGGTAGGGTGACATATTGTAAGACAAAGACCGGACAATGTAGAACCTGAGGAAAGACATGGACATGCATTTACAACAGCTGAGGCCTACAGGTTGGGTCTAAGGAACATGTGCACACAGACTTAAACAAAACACGACCACATGGCTACTTAAACAGACAGGGAAAACATGAAAATAAACAGACAGTGGTCTGTATCACAGGCCTATCCTGTTATCAAGTGATGTTTTGTTTGATTTGTGTTGTTGTGCAAACTTCAGTATGACTTCTAATGCACATTTTAATTGCACAAACTTTCTACTTTTTATTAACATACTGAAAATATATGTAATGTTCCATATCTTTTGCTCAGGCCAGATGTATATGTTCTTTTCAAGCTTATGAATTTTAGTGATATCCAATTCTTAATCCATAGGGTTTAATATGACGTTGGCCCAGCCTTTGCATTTATAAAAGCTCTTCTGAGCAAGCTTTCCACAAGGTGTGTTTATGAGAATGTTTGACCATTCTTCCAGAGGTCAGACACTTATGTTAGGCGAGAAGTCCTGGCTTGCGGTCTTTGCTCTAATTCACCCCAAAGATGTTCTATTGGGTTGAGGCCAGGACTCTATGCAGGCCAGTCAAGTTCTTCCACACCAAACTCTGTCATTCATGTCTTTACGGACCTCTGCTTTGCATTGTGCACAGGAACAGGAACTTTGTTTCCACAAAGATCGGAGTGTGAAATTGTTCAAAATCTGTTGTTATGCTGAAGCAATCAGGGTTCATTTCACTGGAACTAAGGGTCAAGGGTCAAGCCCAGCTCCTGAAAAACAACCCCAGCCACCAAACTTTACACTTGGCACAATGCAGTCAGACAAGCATTGTTCTCCTGGCAATCGCCAAACCCAGACCTGTCCATCAGATTGCCAGATGGAGAAGTGTGGTTCCTCACGCCAGAGAACGTGTCCCCAAAGCTCTAGAGTCCATTGGCAGCGCTTTACACCACTGCATCCGGCGCTTTGCATTGAACTTGATGATGTTTGGCTTAGATGCAGCTGCTCGGCTATGAAAGTCCATTCCATGAAGCTCTCTCCAATTCAAATTCAAATTTTATTTGTCACATACACAATCATACACAGTTGGCGACTGCCCATGACCTCAGATTACAAAACAAGAAGCAATTTTAGACATTAAAAAACTTTTTAAATATTTAAATATTTTTAAATATTTACTTTAAAAATATTTTAAACTTCTAAAGAAATATAAAGAATATAAATGAGAGTCCAATGACCCCGCTCTGTCATTTTACATGGTCATACACTTTGTGGCTGAGTTGCCGTCATTTCCAATCACTTCCACTTTGTTATAACACCACTGACAGTTGACTGTGGAATGTTTAGTAGTGAGGAAATTTCATGACTGGACTGTTTGCACAGGTGGAATCTTATGACGGTACCACGCTGGAATTCACTGAGCTCCTGAGAGCGACCCATTCTTTCACAAATGTTTGTAGAAGCATCTGCTGCCTAGCTGCTTGAAGTTCTACACCTGTAGCCATGGAAGTTATTGGAACATCTGAATTCAATTATTTTGATGGGTGAGTGAATATTTCTGGCAATATAGTGTATTTGGAATATAATTTGTGATCTCATTTGACAGGGACACTCAGACATTGCATACAACTGCATGGACCATTTGACCTGAACCTCAATTTATTTATTGACAAAGATTTGCATCAAAATACAATATGACAATTGACAAATAAATTCTAATTTTTAATTTGTGTAAGTTTAAATGGGCTCACATAAGCTGTAGTTACTATGTAGTTCACCTGATATTAAAGAATTAACCTAATATTTTGCACTTTAATCTTGTTGTGTTTCTGCAGTCAGAAACTCAAAATCATCTTGCTGTTTATTTATTTATGTATTCCATTGCATAAGCAGCTATGGGTTGGTAGTTCCGGTTAACCAAATCCAGTGTATTTATTAAAAAAATAATGTATGTGTTGTAGAGGCGTGTGGCTCGTTCCACTCTGGCTAGTTGACTCATTTCTACACTGCAGGAAACAGTATCAGCAGAAGTGTACAACAGGAAAAGCTCTGGCTGAGCACCAGCAATTTCACTTTTCTATTTATGGTTCAATACAGCTTTCCTGAGTGAGGGGATACATCCATACACTACATCAGCATTGGAGGCAGTAGCTCATATTAAGATCTTAATTCTTGATTTGAGTGTGATTACTGCATGGCACATATTTGAAGTAGTTTGAAGAGTTAGGTCATCAGCAAGTACAAACACATTTTGAAAGAAGTGAACGTGTTGCATGATATTTTCAGGCACTGATAGCTAGATTTATTTGCTTACTATTATAAATTCAAATCTGCTGTTTTCTGAGCTCCCCTCTGAGATCCTTATTGGAAATAAAAATGATTTATCATTACCGGTAAATGTAAAGAAAAAAACAAACTCTGTTCATTCTCACTTACTGAATGAAAGCAAATTAATATCCCTTTATCAAAAGTGTCTCATGTATTTTGTAAAATATCCATGATTGACACAATGCCGCATGTTAAACAGAATCTTCTTGGAAACTCATAAGACATGCATGAGAACATTTCAGTCCTTGCTTTACTGAGTCACAAGCATCTCCGAACCGCAGATTTGATTTCCTCCCCATTTGCGTTTTTGGGAGAGCATAATTGGCGGCCAATTTGCATTTCTGTTTCTCTCCTGCAATTACAGCCATAACTCTTCATAAAATCATGGTGTCATCACCCCCTCCTACCTAAATGACAAAAAATTTAAAACAGTGTATTTCTAAATGGGACAGGCACATGATGTGCAGAATTAAAACACTACAACCTTCATTTTTTTTTACTTCACTCTCATACAATAGTCTTCCTCATTTTGCTGTCAAATGATTCTTCAATAATCGTCCCAAGTTTATTTTCTACATAGTGTTCTTGTGTGAGGACAACCACCCTGTGTAGCACATTGTCTTATGTGCAGCTCTTACTCTGATTTTTCAAAGTGGATCCTAAGTTGCTTGGTTTGCAGGAATGTCCTATTTGTCCCCTGATGTGTAGGAACGTGGTTGGCAACTGTCAAATCTCCATGTTTGCTTGTGTGCTTGTGCCAGAAATGATCCCATGTTCATTACTCACAAACTCAAAGGAGGTGGCAGAGATGATGTGAGAGGTGCTGAAGAATACTTTATCTCTCTGTAAATCCTGCTGTTTGAGAGAAGGGAGGGGGATAAACATGGAGCTCATGAATAGAGGGATGAGAACTGCATGTGAGGGAGAAAGGGAAAGGAAGAGATGAGGGGCCAAGAAGCAGAAGAGAAGGATACGGGGATAAAGCAAGTGTGGAATCAGACAGATGGACGGATCAACGTCTCTGGGTTTTCATGGGTTTTTTTAGAGGGATCTTTTGTTAAAACAATTTTGTTGTGCTAATTTATTTGAAACTGCATTTTAACTGGTATAAAATAAGATTTCAACTCAATTTAATTTGCCTCAACCTGTAGATGCCCTGCCAGCCGAATGGACAGACGGACAGTAGAGCAGGTTGAGTGATGGAGGGTGGAGGGTAGAGGAATGATAATGTGTGCAATGCAGAGCAGGATCAGTGGGTCAGGGGGGTTGGTGGGGGAGTTGGTGGAAGGGGAGCCAAGGGAGTTCTGATGTCCAGCTGGCCTTTGCCTGTGCACCTCATTAGGCTCGGGCCAGAGCCGGGCCCTGCTCCGAATATTAAACTGGACTTTGGGGGGGACGGGAGAATGGGGTGAGGGTCTGGATTAACTGCTGAACTGCTCTTCTTTAACGTGGGGCAGCAGAGTGCATGTGTTTTGGGGTTCGGTTGAGTGGGGGAGGGTAGTCCTCTAATGAGGTAAGAGGGGAAAAAAGAAGATGGTGGAGAGCAGGAAGCAGATCTGCTCCAAGAAGTTAAACACGGTGGGTCAGGAGCCTTCATTACCACCCATCAAATGACATCAGAGCATGAGCTAGTTATTGGTTGCCTGGCTTAATTGAAGTCGTGGCAGTCTGATTGCACATAGAACACTGCTCCCATTCCCTCTTTTATCTTCTCTTATGAGCAGTTGGGACACCAGATCAGGGGGCAAGGTGGTGTTGAATGTGGGGTAGGTGGTGGTGATGGGGGTTGTAGAACAGAGTCAGCTAAGGGTTTAAGGCGAGCAAAAGGTAAAATACAATTAAAACCAAGAAGCGAGTCAAGGAGACTGACCTGGGAGGTGTGTGTGTGTGTGTGTGTGTGTGTGTGTGTGTGTGTGTGTGACACACATAATGAAAGGTTGAACTCTTCGTCACCAAGGTGGCATACCAAATCAACTCACGCTGGGCGAGGCTCAGCCACAGAGCCAGGGAGAGGGAGAGAGAGAGAGAGAGAGATCGAGGAAGGGAGGGGGGAGCCAGAGAGCGTGGTTGCCACGGGGGCTGAGTGACAGAAATTAATAATTAGTGACAATGATTGACAGCGCGCTCTCCATCTGCGGCCCACCGTTGCCTCCGAGCGCTTGCCTCCGCTGGCGACCGCGGGCACAATGAGCTCCAGCGGGATTCTGGGAGACGCTGGTGATTGACAACTGCCTCCTGGAGAGATGGGGACAGAGCGAGCATGGAGGGGTGATGCACAGAGGAGGAGGAAGAGGAGGAGGAGGAGGAGGAGGAGGAAGGTTAGGGAGCAGGCCGGGGAATTGGGGTGGAGGGGGCACAGAGGTGTGGGGGGAGTTTCAGGGGCACTGGGAGTAAGGGGAGATGGTCAGAGTGGAAAAAAGCAACCTTACCGTAACTTAACACCAGCCTATTCTCACTCATCTCCCGGGCGAACACAACACAGCATTAAAAGAAAGATTTACTGGTTTTCATAGTAAAGAAGTCAATGGTCCAAGAATTCTAGAAGATGCCTTGGCTTCATTGAAGAAAATCATCAAAGGATTAAAATAAGAAATAGTGCAGAAACATCTGCACTGACTCATAATTTCAGTTATTGTTATTCAGGTCTGTAGTTTTGAAGAACTAAAAATGATAAATATTTCTTTCACATTTTTCTGTTGGATAGCACTAGCTAAAATAAAATTTTAGAACTTTAAAACCAATAAAAACAAATGCATTTATTAATGCAATATGAAGCAATAAGGCAAGTTTGTTTTTATTGCACCATTCGTACACTGTGGTCACTCAAAGTGCTTTACAAATGAGGAAAAAAATCAAGAAGAAATCCTGTTTAACTACAATATTTTAGTTAAGATGTCGAACACAAATTATGCATTGCTTTATTAAGTATTTTTATTACTTTAGTACATGCATATTTTTTACAGTACTGGAAAAAAAATCGATTTGCAATTAAAATGACTATAATGTGAGTGAGTGAGTGAGTAAATAGTACTTATTATTTTATTCCAGAAAGAAAAAAACAAACTGTTGTTCAAATTCTCTCTTAAAGTATCTTGTAATTGTGACGGTTGTCGCTGGTGAATTGCGTGGCACACGCACCACTTCACAAAGGACTGGTGTTTTTTTTATATATCATAATAATTTTAATCACAATTTCGTTTTCTCAGCACCTCTCTAAAAAAAGATCTGTAATCTGAATTTGATTGTTGATCAATCGGAAATGTAAGTCATCCAGGACTGATTAGGTTTTAAGATTAGAAAGTATTAATTAATTAATGTATAGATTTATTTATATATTTATCCATCTATCTGCTTCTACTCAAGCTGTTTTAGAAAACGTACTTTGACTTGAGTTCGTATTTAACTGAAATAGCACCATTTTACATCAGCCCATGCACACAGATAAGACAGACATGAATCAGCACTTCATGTCTGTCTTGTTCATGTCTACATGAATCAGGACTATCCAAAAAATCATTTTCATACTTTGAAAGAAGAAAAAGAAAAAGATATTGTGCCTGTCCGCAACTGTTTGAGGACATGTATTCGAGAAGAGCCCAGTGGAATTCCTCCCATGCCAGATGCATTTCAGTCCACTTTGACATGGACTGCACTAATACCCTCCAGCACAACTTTAGCCTGGACACAGGTCTCTGAGGTGTACTCATACAAACACACACACACACACACACACACACACACACGCTTGACCTCAGGGAGAGGAAACAGGCTTGCGCAGTAGAGAGAGTGCTGCTGGGAAATGAATCATATCAGAAGACATTATTGATTCCAGAACAGCCTCTTTCACCACTGTTACGTCTCTTTCTATTTTCTTCTCTTTCTCCTCCAGCAGGTGATGCAGCTCTCTTTTTTGGTCCAGCATCACATTAAGAGAGCACCTGTCCATCCTGTCTCCCATTCCTTTCAGTTTACGGCCCTTTCCTTTTCTGAAATAAACAATAAAAACAATTTTTTAAATATTTCTGCACAATTAAACACATCCTGTGGAGCAGAAATACCTCTGCATATCAGATAAAGTACATGTCTATTAAAACCATTGAGATATTTCAGTTCTAAATTAGACGAAAGGAAATTGCTACTTATTATTGTCTCACACGATGGTACAGAGGTGCATCTGTGCACTGAGAGGAGTTATGAGTACAGAGTGATTAATGTGCTGTTGAGTGTGGTGATAACATGTGACAATCAGATGAGTGATGCCATTAAACAAGTCACTTACACATCTCTTCACACTTTTCCTATTAGGGTTTTCAAATGCTGTTTCGCTTTAGTGTGAAAATAAATAAAATATTCATGACAATTTAATCATCCACAGTGATCCCTGAAATTGACAAAATTGCCAAATGTTTTAATGCTTAAAAGATTATCTATTAAATTGAAATTTAAAGGCACATAATGATGCTTAAAAGCACAACACAGTTGTTGAATGTGCTCACTGCTGCTCAGACTAATATAACACACAGTTACAGTTATAAATCAATAGTACCACACAGAGTAAGACATAGAGTAAGACATGGAGTAATACATGGAGTAAGACATGGAGTAAGACATGGAGTAAGACATGGAGTAAGACATTGAGTAAGACATGGAGTAAGACATGGAGTAATACATGGAGTAAGACATGGAGTAAGACATGGAGTAAGACATGGAGTAAGACATTGAGTAAGACATGGAGTAAGACATGGAGTAAGACATGGAGTAAGGTGAGACATCTTCATTACTCCTGACCTTTCCTCTACATTCAAACTCTGGGTGCTGTGTACATTTACAGCCAGGGTCCAGTCTTCAGAAGAACGATGGAGCACTTTAGAACTTAGTGTGCAGTTCTCTCAGAGGGTGAGGGCTGGTTCACCCCTGATTCACATAAGGGACACATGAGAAGCTATGGAGGAAGCGGTTTTGAGGCGTGCTGCTTTAAAGGCCTTTCTGCAGCGGTTATCTGACTGCACATTGCAGACTTCTTAAAACTTAATAGATTTAATGTAATGATCCTTGAAGGATGCAAACGTAGCCTGTCCTTCCACGTTACTATATCAGGAGGCTGGATGTCAGGTTGCAGTTTGCTGTAGAATTTGGATCATCTCCTGTGGTTTTTCCACATTATGAACGACTTTGGAAAGACACAGATTTCTGTCCTGATCTACAAAATGTTCAATATTGTCCTCGCCTCGCTGACTGCTGCCTACTGTCTGTGCAACCTGGGGGTATGTGCATGTGCATAGACTTTGCAGAAAAACAAGAGAATGACTGAAAGGATAAAAAATATCTCTTTTTTAAATACTTGAGACATTTTTTAAAAGTGCGTTTAAAACATTTTCTGTTATTTCAATAAAGATTAAGTGCAGACATTGAGGAGGATAAAAATATTCTGAAACAGCTCCTTAAAATCTGGGAGCTACCCTAGGGGAAATTAGCACTGTCGTGGCAGTTGATGGGCAAAAAGAGTATCATTGCATGGAACAGTTGCATGTGGTGTGTTGTGATACTTTTATATGGCAAAAAATGTGTTCATTAGGTAATAAAAGTGTGTGTGTGTGTGTGTGTGTGTGTAATAGACCTTTTTATTGAACATTTTGCAGTTTGTTATATACTGTTTTTCCCCTTTGCGGTAACACCTCTCATTGATTATGGCTTTTTGCGTATAGGTACTTACATAAGGCATATGGATCATAAGTATGGCCCTATGTCCTGTTAGAATATAAAAACACAAGTGTGATAAACATGCTTTTTTGAGGCACACGTGTGCTTTGTATTTAAGTGTAGCTGTGTATGTTGAAGGTGTGTGAGAAGGTGTTACTCTGGGCTGGTGTAAGTGGTAGTGTTTCTGCTCAGCTGTCAGTTCACTGCTGTGCTGCTGGAGCTGAATGGGAAGGGACTGGTGGTGTGTTTGGGGAAATAATGCTCTTTAGGGTCCTGGGGCTGGGGAGGCTTAATGGGCTGAGCTGAGCTACACTGAGCTACTAAACCAGTAAACATGCTCACACCACCCTCCTGCAAAACCCCACACAACCCCTCTCTCTCTCTCTATCTCTCTCTCTCTATCTCTCTCTCTCTCTCTCTCTCTCTCTCTCTCTCTCTCTCTCTCTCTC
>JBBIGC010000007.1:15925457-15942751 GCA_037576955.1 Lepidarchus adonis | reverse complement strand
ACACACACACACACACACACACACACACACACACACACACACACACACACACACACACACACACACACACTTCTCACCCTTATTCATGCTAACTGTCAGTTAGCCATAATGGATTACAGCCACATTACTTACATTTATCATTTCCTGCATAGAGGAATAGGCAGAGTGTGTGTGTGTGTGTGTGTGTGTGTGCGTGCGTGCGTGCGTGCGTGCATGCTCGTGCATGTGTGCGTGTGTGTGTGTGTGCGTGCGTATGTGTGTGCGTGTGTGTGTGTGCGTGCGTGCGCGTGTAGAGAATGTGAGGGAGGAGGCAATGGTAATATCCCAAATCATCTCATCTCTTCCTTCATCATTGTTACTTTTTCCATTCATTGCCCCACTCTCTTCACCCCCTTCACTGATGACTGTTGTAATTGCATGTGCACATTTCCCCTAAGGGCTTCCAAATTAAAAGAAAGTACTCTATCCATCCATCCAGCCAAACCCCCACCCCACACCCCCCACACACAGCTCACAGCTCACAACCCACAACCCTGCTCTGGGGACAGTGAGCTTATTTGAATGGAACCTTTCGTCTCCCTCTCATGCGTCGCGTCACTAATGAATAAATAAAACACACACACACAGTGGATTGACTTTCACACATGGGTGCTCCTGCTGTGATGAGATGCTCATTTTAAAGGCAGTCTGATAAGGACAGTTTTTATGAGGGCCCCATTGGAGATCATACTATGAGCTTTAAGTGTAAACCCCTGGATACTTATGGTAAGGCATCATGATGTGTGGTACTTATACTTTACTAATCCCTTAAAAGAGGAAATTAAGATCATCTTGTCTCCTGTGATCTTCATATTCTTTTAATCCAATTGTCATTAGATTTTAGGACAAAACAAAGTGATATTTAAATACTAATATATGATGTACATTGAAAAATAAAATATGTAATAGACACAGCTCAAATAAGGAAGGTGGCAGTGATAGTGCTAGTAAGTAAAGTTTATTTATATAGTGCCTTTCACAGACATATCACATGTCATAAAACACTGTACAGGAGTAAAATACAAACGTTAACCATAAAACCATAAAATATAATTTGCTAAAATGAGAAAAATCTGAAAAAAAGTAAAAGAAACAAAAAGGTAGAAAATAAATAGCAATAAAATGAGAAAAAAAAATACATGTTCATCTGGAATCTTTGGTTTTAAAGATTACAACCCAGGACCAAAAAAATTCAATTTTTTCAGTTATCCTGTTACAGCTATAGCTAAATCATAATTCTGAAATTTCAAAACAAAATACTATTCAGAGAAACTTAATCATGCCTTTATGTCCTGCTCGGTTGATTATTGTAATGCTGTTTTCATTGGCCTCCAGAAAAACACCAATGGACAGTTATAGTTTATCCAAAAAGCTGCTGCTACAATTCTAACAAAAACATGAAAAAATAACACATCCATAAATTCTAACACTAATTTCCAATCAGGCACAGGATTAAATTCAAAGTCCTACTAACTGTTTGCAAGAAATTCAAGGTTTGGGCCATAAATATCTCCACAATTTTGGAATAAATACTAGTCTGGAAGATCTCTTAGATCATCAGAAGCTGGTCAATTTGTGGAGCACACAGCTGTATCTAAACAAGGTGAACTGGCCTTTAGCCATTATACTGCCCACTGCAAGACCTGGTTCACCATGGAGATCTGATCTGCCCCAACTGTTGCTAATTTTAAAAAGATGCTACAACTTTTTCTACAGCCTTTTGTTAAACAGGTGCTCTACATTGTCTTTAAATCTTTTATTTTCTTTGATTTTGCACTTTTATTTGGATTATTTTAATTGATATTTTATCTTACGTTAATTTCTTATCCTTTGATTTTATATATCTATATAAATAAACTTCCCTTGCCTAATAATAGTTCGGTTTGTAATTGAAATGAACCTATCCATGCACTTATTAGGATGGGGAACTGTAGCAGAAGCTTTGCCAGAAATTGTATTCAGAATAATGAGAATATTTAGTGGCCGTAATACACAATAATTCAATGCAGATAGTATGATTCATTTTAAATGAGACCTGCTTTGTATGTGTATTACATTGTCACACATTTAGGATAACTTTTCTGATGTTCTTCCTGTAATCAAGCAATTTGTTGTCATTGTCATTTACATCCTGACTAGTTTTGATTAGCTACAGGATCACTCTTCAGTTTGACAGCAGTGCTGTCAAATGGAAACTCAATGTTATGTAATGAAAAAAATGTAAGCAACCTCAAACATTAAGCCTGAAGCAGGGGCAGCGTTGGCCTAATGGTTAGAGAAGTGGATTTGTGACATAAGGGTTGTGGGTTCGATTTCTGGAACCAGCCAGCAGACTGAAGTGCCCTTGAGCAAGGCATCTAACCCTCTGCTGATCCCTGGGCACTGCTGCTCTAGGTGTGTGTGCTCACTCACTTGGATGGGTAGAATGCAGAGGATAATTTCTCCTGGGAGATTATAAAATTAAACTACACTTTCAGGCAGAGTTCTTATGAGATGCTGTATTCTCATATTCTGTGAAAGCATTCTACACATTGGAATTTTCCAGCTTTCAGATGGAATGTAAAGTGAGAACTGGCTCTATCCAGTCATTTCCATGGTGCAGGTGTTTCGTATAGAAGACCCTTCTAAAATCTTTCCTTTTTGACCCTTTTGATCACAGGCTCTTCTTGGTCTCAATATGATCATGGCCCAAGTCATTCTGTTAGTGAATCAAATATGCCAAGAAATGTGATTTACCGCTGCGTTCCAAGTCTTCTTCTACTGTAGATGCAGTGTGTGTGGAGTCAAACAAATTTCATCTTCTCACCTCTACAGTAAAATTGTACTAGAACCAGATGTCATTGTGAAACTCATTATTGACCTTCTAACAGGCCCCTATTTATAACTTGGCTACCTCACTTCTACCAGGTTGCAGATAATGAGCATACTGGTATACACTGGCTGTCATTATATTCTTCACATGGGTGCTGCACATCGATGGTGGTTGAAGTGATTCCATGTTATATAAATGGTTTAGGATTTCCTGGCAAGGCAGTACATGCTGTAAATGCCATACTTCATTCCTTCAATCTTGTGTACTACATCATGTATTTATCTCTTTAATATTTCTTTCATAGTGATGAAACCTGAAGTACATGCTCATCTACGAGGACAATGAAAGCACATTTCAGCTTATATTTGGGAGATAAACAAATAAGCAATAATAAGTTGCCTAAGATGAAAACAACCATCCAGACTGTTATCTGGTGCAAAAAACGCACTTTCTGTAATAGTGTATGGGTGCATCACTGCCCATGGCATGGCTGAGTATGCGACAGTAACATTAATTCTGAGATGTACAGTGACAAGGAAAATTATAAAACTATAAGTCATGGTTTTCTGCATTAATTTGTTATAAAATGTGAAACTGAACAAGGGCATTGACAAACATAATGTCTCCAACATAATAATAAAAATCTTTATTGAGAACAACCATAAACAACTCATGTTGCTAATGGAAAAAATAAGTGACCTCCTGGAATTAATAACTGGTTGACCATCCCTTGGCAGCAAAAACCTCAACCATTCACTTCCTGTAGCTATGGATCAGACCTGCACATCATGCAGGAGAAATCTTAGTCCATTTTTCCTGGCAGAACAGCTGTAGCTCTGCCATATTCTTTGGCTGCCTCATGTGTATGAGCCTCTTCAAGTCATTCCATAGCATCTCCATTGAGTTAAGGTCTAGGCTCTGACTTGGCCACTTTTATTTAGTTTTTCTGAAGCTATTCTGTTGTGGACTTGCTCCAGTGTTTTGGGTCATTGTTCTGTTGCATCACTCAACTTCTACAGAATTACAGATTATGTGCAGAAATTCTCACATTATCATTTTGACACGTTTGACAATTTATCTTCCCCTCTATGGTTGCAAGCTGAACATGACCTTATGCAGCAAAGCATGCCCAAATTATGATGTTTCCTCCACCATACTTTACAGTTGGGATGATGTTTGCAGGATGATATGCAGTGCCCTTTTTACTCCAGATGCAGTGCTGGGTGCTAGTTAAATCTTAGTTTAAGCAGTACTCAAAATATTTTGCCAATACCGCTGCTTAGTATCGATGTAGTTTTTCACAAATGTCAGACATGCAGCAACGTTCTTTTTAGTAAACAGCAGCTTCCTCTGTGGTGTCCTATTACACTCTGCTTGTTCAATGTTTTACATAATTTAGACTCATGAACACAGACATTAGCCAGTTCCAATGATGCCTTCAAATCAGAATATCACTCAGTGTTGTTTTTTTTTAACTCATTGATGAGAATTTGTTGTGCCCTTGGGGTCAATTTAACTGGGTGCCCACTTCTTGGTACAGTAGCCACAGTCCCAATATGTGTCCATTTGTAGATCTGGTAGACTGATGAATTTCTAAAGTCTTTGAAATCACTTTGCAACACTTTCCAGCTTTATGTAAATCAACAACTTTTGATTATTGATCCTCTGAAAGCTCTTCATGGTCAAGGAGTGGCTCCCATAAGCATATTCTACTTGTGTGGAGCTAATTCAAAATGTTTGAGTGGTTTTTATCAGTCAAAGTAGCTCTGGTCCACACCTCCAAACTGATTTTCTTAACAAACCTCCTGGTAGGCTAATAGCTGCCTCTGATTAGCTTTTTTAGGTCATTAACTCATGGTTTCACATACTTTTCATATCAATATGAGTTGTTTATTGATATTCTCAATAAGAACATAAAAAAAGATCAGATTTGTTTGTGTTATTATTTAGGCACGTTATGTTTGTCAGTTTTATTGGCTTAGATGAAGATCAGTTCACATTTTCTGACAAATTAATGCAGAAAACCTTGAAATTCCAAAAGGGTCCCATATGTTTTCTTGCCACTATACATAAGAAATTATTAGAGAGATGTTTCCATCAAGGTGATGTTTCTCCCCAGGATGTCCATGCGCTTTTTAAACAGGTCAATGTTAGACCACATTCTGCATGAATCCTTTTTTATACATATTACCCCTTGGTAATATTATTAGGAAATACAATATCTCTTTTTATTTTCTTTGAAATGAAAATAAAAAAAATAAAAAAAACAGAGTGGGTTACTTAAAAGCAGTTAAAAGTTAAGAGCTATTACCAGACTTAAATAGATTCTGTATCATCATGATTCTGAAAAAGGATATAAACTGTTTTATCAAATCATGGTTCATTTATTGCAACTCCCTGTATCTTGGACTTCCACAATCTCTTATTAGTTGTTTACTGTCAGAATGCTGCAGCTGGTATTTTTACAGGCACTAAAAAGTATAGGCATATCACTCCTATCCTGACTTCTATCCAATGGCTCCCCATGCATTACAGAATTCATTGTAAGGTGCTTATGTTTTTTTTAAGGCATTAAATGTCCTGACTCTTTTTTCATCTCCTAGGTCTCCTAGATTTTCATGCAACTATTGCATGTGCCTCAGTCGTGTCTCAAACAAAAAGATGATCCAACTTTTTCTGTAACTGCCCCACATATATGGAATAGTCTACTTGGTGATATCAGATCTGCTCCCTGCATTTCTGTTTTTAAATCCACAAATTAATTAATAAATTAAACACATTAATAATATATTTTTTTGTCTTAATATGTTGTCTCATTATTGTGTTTCTGATTTAATTTATATTATTATTTAATTTACTATTACATTTATTTTCCCTTTTATTTCCCTATTTTTTTATGCCAATTATGTGCTGCATAACACATATTATTTACTTACTTACTATCAAAAATAGTGCAATGTGAAGAGGACAATTTTGGTGACCACAGACTGTTTTATATTAAGCAAGAATGGACACATTTTCCAGGTTCAAAAACTATAATTTGTATCCTTAGTTTCAAAATGAATATAAAGTTTTATTAAAAGTAAACAAGATGTAACTCAGTGGTAAATATACTAAATTTCAATTAAGTAAAGATACTTAAAATATTTTCTTTGTAGTTGTGTCAAATAAATAAAAGCTCATGTGTATTAAAATATTACAGAATTTTGTTTTTATTGCATTTAGAAAAAATAACCCAACCTTTCTGGATATGGATTTATAGGATTGTTACTTAAAACAAATATAGGCTATTGTACATTTAAAAAAGTATTGTGTATTTCCTAATGTGACTGAAAATAAAATCAGATTGTGGTCCAAGACCTTTGAATCATAATGTAATTTTATTTGCATATCAAATCCATTGGATTTGAATAGCAAAAGTACTGACCATGTTTGTAGATTAAAATAAGTTTGAGTGTACATGATAATAACCAATATAGCGCATGTAAATGTAATGTAGCTGCAGGTAAAGGAGGGAGTATGCCATTCTTTGGCAATGTACCATTAACTAGTCAATAATGGCATCATAAATTAGGCAAAACAGGGCTTGGCCAGAGGTGCAAGTATTAATGAATGTTGAAATTGGTTGTACCCTCAAGGCATGTAGTAGCCATACCTCTACTGCCCTATTCCTCATTTATCTGTTTTTTATGGTCAGACCCCCCTCAAAAAAAACATTATGATACACTCAGTATCATATCCCTATCGTCTTTGGTTCTCTAGGCTTGTAGTCCTTCTTCATGACGGATGCTTTATGTCTGACAAATGAACAAGATGTCTAAGATGTGCTGACAGTTTCCACCTTTCTTCCTTTCAACCTTGAAAAAATGGGTGTAAATCCTTGAAAAAAGTGGTTAAAATCATTATTTGACTTTATTGATTTTTTTTTTCTCTTTTTTGTCCCCATGCAAGACTCGATAGGTTATTGTGGATTCTGCCAAACAGAGCTGGGAAAAATCATTAGCACCGGCTGCTGTGATTTACGTCCTTGGTAGAGAGAGGCACCCAAATGATCTGCCTCTCAATCGGCATCATCAATCACCCCAAACCAGAGGGCACCTCAGACAGCCTGGGCTGCCGGTGTGTGGGATGGTGCACATCCATGTGTGGATGTGTCTGTGGATATGCATATGTATAGTGGGATTGTATGGGATGGAGGGAGAGGTTCGTGGAAAATAGGTACGTTTAAATTTGTCGTATATGACTGGCAGCATCCACAGATTCTTGTGTTAGATCCCTCCTAGTTTTGTACTTGTTTGAAGTAGGTTGGCACAATTTCTAAATACTGCAATGTTGTTGCATCAGCAATTAAAGGCAACTTTCTTTTTAAATGGAACGTGGAGTTCAGCTTGTTTGCAACTGGTGTGACCTCATCAGCGTAGTGACTGCACTGTGCATGGCTATTAAGTGATGCAAGTTATCGTTTTGCTTGGGACTTTGCACTAACTCAAAGGGTTGGCACCTGGGTTTGGCAACGTTCTATATTTGCATTGCTCGAACTAGTCTGAGCAAACTACTGAAGCTCCTCGAGCAGAAGTGCTAGACTGGACAGATGACGTTAAATGGTTTTGACTGGTGATGTCCTGGATTGTGCTGGTCATGCCCGGCATCATTCTCCGAAAACAACAATTCAGTGGATGTTGAAAGATGCCCAGTAGAGATTCTAGTGATTGTAGAAAATAATACCACACAATTGATACACAAGGGAAAGTGAAAGTATATTGAGATTCCCAGTGATACGTACACATATGATGTGCTAAATCCATCCAGTCCATTCTTTCTTTGCACAGGGCCAAGATGGGAATAGAACATGACAGCAGTAAGCAGTATTAATGTTGGGGACATGGTGTAGTGTAAATACCTTGTTGTTATACTGAATCTCTGATATTTAACAATGCATTTTACATTATCTACTGCCAGATACACATGCTGGAGTGGATGTTTCCATATTGTACCTTCATGAAACATCTTTGGTAGTATAAACAGCTTTTTTATTTGTAACATTCTTTTTGTATTCTTTACATTAGAACATCTTAACAGCTGCTCTTCTGCCTCCATTTTACAAGCACTGTAACAATGCATTGTAAATTATGTGACCCTAAGGATGTGCATAAAGCACCAGAAAATTGCTCACATATGCAAATGAATAAAATCTTAAAACCCTGATAAACTGCAGCTTAATAATCACACAAATAATTACAGGAACCAAATAAAAGACAATACAGCAGAGTCTGGACCTGATAACCCTTTACACATGTCTCCTTTATCTTTGCTAGCACGTCCTCTATTAACTGCTTGAAATATCACACATAGTAAGACTGAGGGGCGGGGTGGTGGCAGAATTAGCTAGGTTGTATAAGCAATTATGGGGGCATAGTATGTAGCTAAGCGGCCTAATAGGTATGTAGAGGAGGCATTATTCAATTAAAGTGGCGGGTTACAGTGGGAGCGAGGCGAGGCGCGGTGACAGCACTGGTGTCTTCTCCTTATGAAACAACCTATTTAAGCTAAATCAACTCCCACTTAAGACCGGGCGTAATAAGCGCAGAGGAGCAGCGCAGTGGCCCGCGGGGCCCCATCCGTCATGCTGTAATACCCAATCACAATGACTGATAACACCTAGCACAGTGCCTGCCGCATCGCCTTGCAGAGTACTGCCGACTCTCTGTCTTTCACTCTTTTTTCCTCTTACTATGCGTGTTTTCCCTTTTGCTTGTTCCCTCTCTCTCTTCCTTACTCATTATCCTTCATTCACCTACACTCTCTCTTTTTTTCTCTCTCTCTCAAGCACACACATACACACACACTCTTTCTCTCTATCTATCTGTCTCCCTATTCCCTATTGTCTCTTACTTTTTAATTCTTTTACAGTTGCCCAATTCACTCTTTCCCTCCGCTGTCTCTAGGTGTGCATGAATATGGTGAGGTGAATGTGCCCACGGTTAGTTAACACATGCTCCTTGTCTGCCACTTGATCCAGAGCTATGCCTGATCTACTGTTGCTGATTGGAACACTCTCAACATGTGTTCTAGTTCACAAACAGTCTGCTGGTTTTGTGGAAAACACTGACATTAAAATGTCCTAGATTGTGTGGTCCTGGAAACTAAACATAACCACATTTGAAGTCCAAACATAAATTGCTAGCCATGTGTAGTTGCTAAGCTTTTTATTTTAGTTTAAGTTTTGCATTAAGTTTAGCCCAGATAGTCATTTTATTTTATTGCTATGAAAAGAAAATTCATATACTATATATATATATGAATACACACACACTACCAGTCAAAAGGTAAATCATTTTTCCAGTGTTTACTGATAATATAAGCAGTTCTGTTACAAGTGTAAATACTAAAAGCGTAAATGTTAAAGTTAAAAATACATCACCAAAAAGACAAAAATTAACAAATAAATAAATATTTACAAAAATGTATATCTGATTAGCATTTTTCAAGAATGAAGGACCTGCTTAACTTACTGCTTTCCTGAAGCATATAAAAATAAATGAAGCCTTAAAACTTAATGCAAAGAATTCTTTGAGGTACAATAGGTTTACAGCTTTACTGCCCCATTCTGTTCAGTTCATCCCAAAGCAGCTTCATGGAGTAAAGTCTGTAAACTACACTGCTACTGAATCTTCTGTCAAGTTCTTTTCTTCTAATTTTCTGTTCATTCTCTTATTGTGTGTCTTTGTTTTTGAACTTTTCCTCGACGTTGTGATCTCCATATACAGTACTACATCCTGCTCTACAGTACTGTACTAATACTGCATCAGAGGGTGGAGGAACAATGTGTTCCAGCTCCGCCTTTCTTCGCACAGAGGGGTTTGTCGATCATCAGCAGAATTTGGGGTACATATGAGAATTTTTTACATTACACTTCAAGGCTTCATTGACTTCCATTCTGCAGGAAATCTGTAAGTTCACCAGGCTCTTATTGCTTGGAGGAAGCATGTTGTCTATGAAATCTGCATATTATTTCAGTTTTTCATGACCTAAACATTTTATTTATGATAGATTTCTTTATTGTAAACACTTACCTTTTATCTTTAAAGGTTCCTTACTGTTACATAACTGCTTAAATTATCATGAACATTGGAAAAACTAATGACCAGAAGTGTATATGCAATAATAAACATAATAGCATTACAATTGTAACAAGGTGCATGGATGGTCGTTGTTAATCGCAGGCCCATGGATGAGTGCAAAACAAAGTTTTTAATAAACACGTACACGCATATACAGCGGTATAAACCAACATCAAACGACCCATGGAACTGAGACAAAAGGGCATATATACATGGACACAAGCTGGAACACCTGTGAGGGCGGGGACACAGAACAAGGACCAGGTGAACTGAAACACATGACATGGTCAAACCTTACAACAATGTTCACAAAATCTTACCACCCTTCTGGTAAAATACTTACAAATAAATAAATAAAAAAGATAAACAAACACACATACAAACCAATATAATACAAACATTTGAATTCATATTTATTAATTAACAATTAATTAATTAACTAATACATTATACAAAATATATTAATTAAAACATACCAGGAAAATATCTTGATAACAAAGCATGTGAAAATTTAGCTCTTTTATGAGTTTGGAAAAAATAATGTTAGGAATTAACATTGGTCAAAACACTAGACACCTCAGGTACAGGGGAAAATGATAATAGCTTTTTGCAGAACAGCTAAGGCTGTTGGTGTTGAATGAGTGTGTACTGACAGTCTCCTCTTTAAGTGCTGCACGAACGTTTTTATCTTCACAAATGTGATCAACAGTGTCTGACACTACTCTATAGAGATTCTTGAGAAATATCTGAGCAACAGTAGACCTAAGCAACAGCCTCTATTGTTGAACCTGTCTAGGAGAGAGTACAGGGATATTAAGGAGATTCTCTTTTTTCTTTCCTATGGGTGGAGCTACAAGGCAAAAGGACATCACACAGCATAGCAACCATCCTGAAGCAATGCGATTTATTTACATGTTGACCATTTTTATATATAATACTAAATCCGTTTCAGACAACCTACTGACATGGTTATGACAAGTATGTGACGGTGTACTTTAGTCTGTACGGTGCTAATTCTGGGTGTAAGCTATGTTAGCCTTGTAGCTCTCTGCAAAAAACAAAATGAGCAAAACAGACAATAAATGTCTTTTGCCTTGTTTGGTCACATTTGTGCAAATTTATTTTCACAAAATTTATTTAAAGACAAATATCACTTTAAATCACACATGATACATTTACGCCATATAAGAGCTGTGGTTAATCTGGGAAGTGTTCTGTCTGAACATTTTAAAGTTCTGTAATCATTCATGAGAAGATGGTGCTGAAGATGATACTGAAGAAGATAATTCTCTGCTATGTTTGGATTTTTGCGCCGAACACAATCATCAATTCCAATAAATCTTTAGATAATTTGAATATGGAAAAATGTCTGGTAAAAAGCAACAATATACAGTGAACAGAGTCAGCATCATTAATGAAACAAAAAACATAACCAGAACAGCAAGCTGATTTTGTTTATTAAAACACAGAGGGGAAAAAGACACATAAAATGAAGCCAGTCTGGGGTGTTTGAAGAAGATCCAAACAGCTTTTCAGTTTTTTTTTCTCCCTTGTTTGTTTTTACCCCCTCTTCTCTTCACCCTCTCTCTCTCTCATCAGTGAGTTGTGCTCGGTAATGACTCCCACTGAGGCAATGCCCCTTTAAGACTAAGCCCCCCTCCCTTCACCCTCCCACCACTCCATGTATTATTCATCAAAATCAAATGAAGGAACAACAGGAGCAGGAGACATGGTGCATGGCTCTTCCTCTGCCGCTCCCTGAGGTGCCTCAGTCTGCTGGCCCCTCTCTCCCTCCCCTCTTCCCCGCTGGGGGTTTCTGGGGATGGACGCTGGCATCCCCTTATGCCCGGCTGCGTGGCAGGTGACCCCAGTGCCCTTTGAGCCCCCTTTACTCCCCTACTTCCTGCTCATCCTCTTGCTCGTCTGTACCTCATCTTAATGCTCTGTGGCTCTGTGCTTCCACCCTGGCTGTATGCCCATCGTGTGTACTGTCATTGCCCTGTGTTTAACCTGCATGAA
Source organism: Lepidarchus adonis (assembly GCA_037576955.1). Lineage (NCBI taxonomy): Eukaryota > Metazoa > Chordata > Actinopteri > Characiformes > Lepidarchidae > Lepidarchus > Lepidarchus adonis. Next base: position 15,930,760 of record JBBIGC010000007.1, on the reverse strand, counting down.
AGTAGGGGTGGTTGTATAGAATTTACATGGTGATGTGTAATGAGTGAGATTTTTGTCTCATACCTGACCTTAAGTGCTGTGACCTGCAAAGCAAGACCTACAAAATGCTGCAGTGCTGGAGAGGGTTTAGTGTTGAGGCTTCCAACCGTAGTCCTGCAGATCAAGTTCTAAACTAAACTCTGCAGGACATTCGATCTTCAGGAGTAGGATCACTGTTCATTAGTGATAACAGTTTAAGAACAGTGCCATTCAATGACTCTTATTAAACTTGAAATGGAATAAAAGGTTAGACAAGATTTACAGAGCACTGACAAAAATCCATAAAATTGCAAAATTGGGCTTTTGGGGATAAAAATAGATAATAATCTTATCCTTACAGTGATTATTAATGTATTCCAAACAAATAGAATTTGAAGGTAATAAAACTCTTGGTTGAAGTATTTTGACAATGTGGTCAGGTCAGGGACAGGTTCCAGTTTAATCTGGCTAAAACTGAAACTCACATTATGCAAACCGTATGTCCACAATTGATCTGCTTGGCCAATGAGATTTTTTGCATTAGCAAAGTAGACGTATGTCTAATTAGACTTTGGCTACCACCCTAATAAAAACACTGTATGAGAATATGCTACATACCATTCATCCACAATAATAAAACCATTGACAGGTGAAGTGCATTAAGTGTATCATCTTGTACTGTCATTACAATGACATCTGTCAAAGTGTGGGGTATGTTAGACAGCAAGTGAACAGTCAGTTCTTGAAGATGATGTGCTGGAAAAGGAAAATGTGCAGGCATATGGATCTTTGAGAAGGGCCTTATTATGATGGCTTGGTTAAGAGCGAAACAGCAGGTCTTGACAGGTTTTCCTGGTGTGCAGTAGTAGTACCTACCAAAAGTAATCAAAGTAAGGGCAACTGGTGAATTGGCAACAGGGTCTTCAGTGTCCAAGGCTCACTGATGTACTTGGGGAAGGAAGGCTAGCTCATCTTGTCCACAGAAGAGATACTGTAGTGGAAGCTGTAGTGGCTATCATAGGAATGTGTCAGAAAACAAAGTTCAGAGTTTATCAGCCTGTTATGACTGGTATGTACAGTGTTTGCATCAAAAATCACTCTTTGATATTCTATCAATACCATTCTCAAACCTAAAACACAGAATGAAACAAAAATTCTAAACCGAACTCAATATGACAGATATTTCATTCTCATTTCTTTAGTGCACTATAATACTCCAGAGCCCAGTGAAGCACTAGAGGTTTCATGACGCTTAGGAGAGACTTTAATATTTGCATGAGCACAGGAGGGGGTTGATAGAGTATCCTGGTTCGGTTTCAAAAGGTTGGTGCATTGATTACTTCACAGAGAGAAAGGAGGGAGGGCTGTGGGAATGATTTGATGACTCTGCTTCACTCTTGTATCACCTGCTGTTAAAGCAAGGTAGGCTATATGTGTAAAACATGGAGAACATGGCCACCTGGGGCAATCTTAGCCTACTCTCGAAGACACAGATTCAGTCCACGGCTCCACATACCACTCTTGACCTATGTAATTTGACTCTTAGCTCTCTGAGCATTTCACTGGCAAAATTTAAAGAAGAAAAAGAATGCTGTGATATCTTGAATACTGATGTCTACTGAGTCTGATAATATTACATTTTTCATCACTCACAGTCTAATTCTATATCAATGCAGACCAGTAATGCTATTTGCAGTGTTTTTTGCAGTTAATTCATCAGTTCATCAGAGTTTTAGAAACTATGAACAGTTTTATTCTAGCTGCAATCAATGTATTATTCCTCTTTCTGTCAGAAGTCCATTTCCCACTGTTTTGTTAAGAGGGAGCTAAGTCTGTACTGCACAGCTGTGCCCCTGTTAAAACCAAAAAGAGTATGAAAGACTTCTGCATTATCTTATATAGTAAATTGTTTTACTGCTGCTTCTTCCATATAGGTTTTTTTTTGTGAAATTAGCAACCATCGCTGTGGTGAGTAAGGGTACAAACTTGAACAACATGAACTAAATTTGTAGTAATGAAAGTGCTTCAATCCAAGGAACAAACACCAAAATCTTGTCTGAGCTTAATATTTCCATGGATGGCCAGACAATATCAACAGAAACATCACCATTATAAAAACATCACCACTATAGAAACATACATGAGCTAAGGTGAGTCTATGGTAACAAAACTAGAATTGCTAACTAGAGAATGCCTGGCTTCAGAGTTTATGTTTTAGAGTTAGGGTTAAGTGTTTGAGTTTGGTGTTAAGGTAAGGTGTTACAGCTTTGGCTTTTCTCTGCTCAGTTAGCTGAAATATACTGATATAAACTCACTTTTACATTTATGAGCTGATCTAACAGAAACATTTAAACCCTTTCTAAAGGTCCTCATTAACCTTCCAGACCCTGCAGCAATCTTCTGACAGCTCTGATTTGGCAAGGTGAATTCTGACAGGAAACAAAATAATTACAGTGATATTTGTCATTTTTGTCAGCCACACTTAAGTAAGTGAAGATATGCTCTTCCTCACACTGAAGGTCACATAGCTAGAACCAAATAAATGAACATGTACAGTCATGAAAAAATAAGTGCATCCCATACTCCAACAAATGATACATAAAACTGACATTTTGTCACCATTTTCCTGATTTAAATAAACAGATGGGTCAAATGCTAAAGTAAGTAAGTGCCCCCTTATGTTTATCATACCTTCAAGTCCATAATATTTGAATCAGGTGTTCTTGACTAGATGCTGTTGATTAGTCTATGTCTAACATCCTCTAATCTCTTACGCCCTAAGGAAAAACTGTTGTGGATACCAAATGGCATGGACTCCAAATGACTTTGTCCCTTCAGCCCAAAAGTGACATCTCAGCCGTCTCAAGACCTCTGTAATAATGGGATCTGCAGGTAATGTTTGCAGCTGCTACATCTGCAATCAGAAAGAGACGGGTCAAATTTGATGTGCATGGGAAGCATGCCAGAAAATAGCATCTGCACTACAAAAATAACATTAATCAATTAAATCAAACTGGCCTATTTGACATGTTGTAGGGGAATTTGAAAAGGTCAGTACATCCAAGAGAACCCTCAATCATGTTACTTCTAAAGGAATTTTGCATGGTAGAATGGTCATAAACGTCAGAGGCAGTTGGTAAATTATGCAAGACACATATAAGAAATTATTTCTGCTAAAAGAGATACTAATACTGGCTTCTGAGGCCAAGGGTGTACTTACTTCCTCCACATATGATGATATTTTATTTGAATGAATAACTGAAAATGCTACTTGTGATTTTGTTCAATTTTAACAATTTGATCTGCAGACACTGTATCGAAGATGCTGAAATATTAATATTTTCACATATGTTCATACATTTATATGATTTATATTATATAATTGCTGCTTGCAGTGAATCTTACTTTCATGGTTGATGTTTAGTTGTAAAAATTTCTAGCCAATAACCTTTGCTAGTGTAAGGATGCCTAAAGAATGTAGAAATATTTGACAGCCCAATGAAATATATGATGTCTGATATGTTCTCACCTACCAGTGTCAAACGCATGCAAGAAGAACGAGGGCTGCCTCTCATTGGCTTTTGAAGCTCCTGACTTAGCTTAGGGATGATGTCACATGTTTCCGTAACCTCCAGTTCAGGTTGCTCCACCACCCCCATTACCCAGCGGCGTAGCTATAAGGTTGCTGGGATTGGGTTATGATGATGAGGCTGGCTGCAGACTGACTGAGGTGATGGGTCTATCAGCAGGCTAATCTGGGTCTAATGGCTCTGACCTGTACAGGACCCAGCTGGCCCCCTAGAACCCTACTGATTGGCTCTATTTATTATGGGCTAGAGTGCATTAGATGGTCTGCATAGTCATTCCACTTGCAGGCCCAATTCCCAGAGTCCTGATGAGGCCCCCTCCACCCCTTTCTTCTCCTTTCTCCCTATGCCTCCCTTTTGTTCTTTTCTAAATAGCTCAATTAAAGAGGTTAATTCCAAAAGCGGCCTCAGATATTAAGCTCTTCTCATCCCTCCTGTAGCCTTCTGACCAAACCACCCAGTCCACATTTATTATTCGTCTCAATCAAATAAAGAGTGCAGGGAGACAGGAGAAAGTTGCTTTTCGTTTCTTGCTCTGCCTACCTTTTGCCACCTTCCCCTCCCTCCATCCCATCCTACTCCTTGCCTCCACTCTCCTCTCTTTGCTCTTCTGTGGAAGAATTGGCTTTTATTGAGTGAGACTACATTTACACACACATACACACACACACACACACTCGCACACACACGCACACGCACGCACGGACGCACACACACACACACACACGCACACACACACTCACTCACTCCTGGGCCCCCCTTACTTTTGAGCAGCCCATCCTCTTGCCTGGAAAATGAGCAATTCTCTCATTGTAATAATGCGCCTCTGTCATCCCCCCATTATCGGCATGATAAAAGATGAAATATTCACAGCGGCTGGCCTCCTAACCTGATCTGGGCGCGATATTGGAGCTTTGGAAAATGAGTTTTATCAGCTTTAATATACTCCTTGGCAGACTGACCCTTGAAATTAAACATTATTACAGAGCGGATATTTAAAAAACCGGGGCCACAAATTACATCAAAATGAAAATATTAAGGAACATTAGGAATATATCAAGTGGCGCGAGGCTGGGAGAGAGGAGAGTCGAGCAGAGGTGCTGCGGCATTGCGAGTGTCACCGCAACCGGGCTGCAGAAATAATAACAATGCAGCCAGTGCTGCTGTCATGTGTCGGGATAAACTAATTATCCTTTCCGACATTCGTATAGCTAGCTTTATTAGGAGAAGTGCATCCTGTGGGTGTGCGCATATGTGTGCGTGTGTAGAAAAACTGCTCAGCTCTATCAGGTGCGGAGCTGTCGGCACCTCTCTTGTCTTATCTCCTTTGCTTTTAGGAGTTGCCACGGAGAGTGCAGGTCCTGGAGATGGCAGAGTGGCGCTTTGGACTTTATCAGCTTGGAAATGAAGGGGCGAAAATAAAGTGTGTGGCACATAAGCTGCTTAAAGTTACTTACTTCTACCAAAGTCCAAACTCAGGCAGAAAGACTGAGTGTGTTTCCAGGCTCTCAGGTGATTTGTCATGTGGTGATGGGGGAGATGAGAAATGCAATAAAAGCTGGTGGAAATGCGATTTGAATAGATTTCAGTGGGAGAGCCTCCTCAGGGAGGGAGGAGAAGAAGAGGGAGGGATGGAGAGAGAGAGAGAGAGAGAGAGAGAGAGAGAGAGAGAGAGAGAGAGAGAGAGAGAGAGAGAGA
>JBBIGC010000007.1:15863701-15875556 GCA_037576955.1 Lepidarchus adonis | reverse complement strand
GTGTGTGTGTGTGTGTGTGTGTGTGTGTGTGTGTGTGTGTGTGTGTGTGTGTGTGTGTGTGTGTGTGTGTAAGAGAATTTCTCATTGTCTCTCTCATGCATGTGTATCAGCACCTCAGTCTGCCACAGCCGGCATCTTTCTTAGTGTGTATGTGTGTGTGTGCGTGTGCGCGTGTGTGTGTGGGCTGTAGTGAAGAGGGTGGTGGAATCATTAAACATTCATACCCCACTCACCTCAGTGATAGCAGAAGCACTGTAGCTCATTCTCTTTGATTCACTCCAATGCAGAGCACTCCCGTCACTTCTCCTGCTCAGCTTTCAACTCCTAGAGGCCGCTTGAAACAGAGCCTCCACGGTGACGCAACAGGCAGTCCACTCTGCTACTACAGCTGCAATGTAAATGAACCTCAACATTTCATATGGCCACTACCAGCATAACCATACCTGACTGTGCATACAGTGCTCTAGATGTCCCACCACAGGTTTAGGGACACCGCTTTTCAGCATTATTTTAGATGACAGACAGCAGCTGCCATATTCAGGTAATCATTCCTCTCTCCAATAACTTAGCTTTGACTGTTTTATGTGCAATTAGTAAATAATTATAATTATGAAAATAATTATGAAATAAACAAGTATTTTAAGTAATTTAAGTATATATTTTTTATTTTGCAAGTTTGCAGTAATTTAACATATAAAAGTGTGATCAGCTTTGGGGATAAAAAAAACAAAAGCAATATCCTAGATTACACTTTGATGAACATTGAAAATCTTACTCTAAGTATTAGAAAAAAATATTAGGAAATAACTATGCTATGTAAGTGCTAACACTTTTGCAGATGTTGTTTCTTACTTAAATGATTACAGATGTTTTTATTTGTGTACATGAGCATACTCTTCTTAAAATATTATGCTGTAACTGTCATCTAAAATATTTTATACCACACTTTATAACCTCACAATATGATTGGCTGAGAGGCATTATGTGAACAACAATATTTCTGTAATGGCCCTTGGACCTAATTGCTGTTAATATCACTACACCTTACTGACACTAAGGGACGAAAGTGAGGGACAAGGACACAACTAAAACACTTCTGATATAAACATCTATAAGACAATAGTCACAAGTGACAATGCCTTGTATTATACCAAGGTATTCAGAGAAGGCCCTATAATCTTCAGATACAAAGTTAAATTGTACAATTTAATTCTGATAAATTAAAAAAATACAAATAAAAAAAATTAATTATATATATAATATTCTTTGTATTTCAGGTTTGTAACATTACTGTCTTTTGCCAACTTGCACTGTGCATCTGACACTACATCCTTAACCACACTATGTTTTTTTATTTCTGAAATACACTTTTTAGTCAGTTTTTGTGTCATCACTGGTCTACATCACTCAGCTGATTGCAACAACCCAGTGCTGATTTCTCATAGTCTGGCACTTTCTCATAGTATTGGCAATCTTTCATTCCTGTTCATGCAAGTCAGTCTCAGCATGACTGGTAGCAATGATTGATTATTAGGATAATTGTGACTGAGTATCATGATTATTTTTACAGATAGTCCTTTGTTGATAAAATAACAAGTCATTGTAAAGTTAATGAGCTTTTAATTAATAGCTAATCAATCAATAACCTTGCACTTGCATAATAAATACGTTTCAGATGTGGCTTTGGAAATGCTAGAGATGTCGCATGTGCTTGTTAAATGTATTTTATTTTATTTTATTTTATTTTATTTTATTTTATTTTATTTTATTTTATTTTATTTTATTTTATTTTTTTATTTTATTTTATTTTAATCAAATACCAAATAGGAGTTTCAATGTTTTGTCAGAACAAATATTCTTCCTATTCAATGCAGTAAATCTAAATGTTTATTGAGACTGACTCACTCTATAAGGAGTCCATCCACCCCATTCTGTTCCAGATGCCACCATGGACCCAAAGTGTGAATATTTAGACTGAAAACAACCTGTAAACTATAAATCAGGCAGTCAGGTATGAGTTTTCCAAAATTATAGAAATCTTCAGATGTTCTTAACTGAGACAGGACATTATATAATAAATTTTTGACAGTTCCCTTATCATCTTCTAGTGATCTTTGCATTACAATTCTTTTGGGAAAATGGGCCCAGGGCATTTCCTTGCAAAAGAAGTACAAATTGTAGGAGACAAATTTATTCATTCTCTTTGCACCCCCCTCTCTCTCATTTAATGGCTGAGTGGTGCTCCATCTGAGCTGTGGATGAGGATATGCCCGTGGCAGAGTGCTGGTCAGAGACGGGGTACTGCAGGTTTCCACTGGCATGTTCCAGCAAACTGCCAGCATAGACAGACAGTTGGCATTGGCAGACTACCAGCTGGAATCGGCATAGCTGCCATTCTGAGCATCCCTTAATGTCACCCTGCTATTCGTCTGTCACACAAACGCCACATTAACACACAGATTTGCTGCTTTTCTAATTACGCAGGCCAAAGTCAAGAGTTGTCCTCAAGAAAAGGTCTCATCCTTAATCAGGTACAACAAGAGCCAAAGAGTAGATTAGCAGGTGACAGGTTAAGTGAGAGGATTGTAGACCTAAGGTAAGTTTTCACAAAAAGAAAAAGAGAGAGAGAAAAAAAATGTTGTAAAATAAATATATATTGTAAATTGGGGACCATCTGTCATTTTAAAAATGCTACACGGTCCAGTGTTATTTTTTTTTAGCACAGAAAAAAAAGAGATACTTTTTAAAACACAGCATTCCTTCATATTCTGTGAAACTTGAATTAACATGGTGAATGAACCAATAGAAAAACTCCAAAATTACTCATTTTAAAAACTACTTTAACTCAGAAGTGAAGATCGTTTTTATCATCATAAAGTAAAAACAGAATGTAATTATTTACAAATCTCATAAACCCATACAAAATTCTCAATAGAACATAAAAATCAGATTTTGAAAGTGAGACATTATACTATCATTTGGAGTTTCATGACAGCAAGAAGTCTCAAAAAATGGGGCAACAAAGGGCTGTAAAATAAGTGGTACTATATAGAAAGATCTGGAGGAATATTTTGCAACTAACTAGCTTAATTATTAACAGGTAAGTAACATGAGTGGGTATAAAAAGAGCCCCTTTCGCGAGGCAGTGTCCTTTAAAATTAATTATGAGTAGAAGCTCACCAATCAGCAACATGTGTCTGCAGATTTTAGAACAATGTTTTAGGATGTAAAATTGTGAAGACTTTATCTATCTATCTAACTATGATCTACATAATCTCATTGAAATGTCCTGTGTATCATGTAAATTGTGTGTGCAAGGAACAGGACAGAAAATAAATAATGTTTAATAATTTTCAAGCCCTCAAATTGTGCTGCATTATAAATGGATGACTCTGTGAAATCACTGCATGGACTCGGGAGCACTTCCAGAAATCATTGTCTGTGAGCACATTTTACAGTACTTTTCAGAAATGTAGCTGAAAACATTATAATGCCAAAAAAGAAGCCATATATGATCATAACCCAGGATCCAGATTCTCTGAGCCAAAGTTCATTTTAAATTGTCTACGATGGAGTGGAAAACTGTTCTGTCATCAAACAAACTGAAACATGGACTCTGCAATCTCTGGGGTAAATAGAAGAGGGGCCATTCAGATGTTGAGCAGTTAACATTTTATAGTAGACAATAATGGGACAACTTTCTTCTACAGCTAGTCCAACAATTGGTTTACCGTTGTTGGTAAAGGAAAAAGTGATGCTACACAGTGATAAATATGGTCCTGTCTCAGCTTTTTTGAGATGTATTGCTGCCATCAAATTAAAATCACTTTTTTTCCTAAATGGTACATTTATTCAGATAAAATATTCAATATGTTTTCTAAATGTTCTATTTTGAATATAATATGAGTTTTATGAAATTTCAAAATGATAAATAATTGCATTCAGATTTTATTTACATTTTACACAACTGTTTTTTTTTCAGTTTTTTTCAGTAATTACAACAATTGCATTTAAAATGTATTTATTTTCATGACAGATAAGAATCTGTACTTCTAGCTTCTATTTGTTTTAATGCCAACAAGAAAAAAAAGTTCCCTGCCTACAAAACAAGACTTTGTGCAAAAAAACCCAAAAAACATAACATTTCTTCTGTTACACACACATTGTCTTATCATCTGAAATTTGGACAGAATTTGTTACAGTGAGAAATAATTAGCATTAAAGTGAACCCTGTCTCTGCTGGCACAGGCCATAACTGTGAAGGGTTAAAGGTTTTACGTTAGAGTGAAGCTTTCCTGGCTGTGGTAAGGAGGTCCTGTGGGAGCAGATCAGTGTCTGGCAGAGGCTGTGTTTGGGGCAGGTGTGTGGAAGTTGTTGCACCCTGTCTGACTCGGATATGGCTGCAGTCCACAGCGTGCTAGCTGCGGGAAACAGACAGCCCAAATATTCCCCCTCATTGGCTGCTAAAACTGGAACATATCACATCAAACAGCCTTATGTCTGTGTGTCAAATGAGCACTCTGTAGCCACATTAAGCAAAACCATGCACCTGATCCTAAAGAAGCCTGCAATATGACAGGCACTGCACTATTGTGTTCTGTAATCACCATGCAACTGCAATGCATGTCTAATGAACTTGTCTACTATTGATGAAATACAGGATTAATATTGCTGTAATCCTTTTCAAAGGTTGATGAATGGCATGTGAATACATTTGTTATGGACTTTCAAGGGTATACATGGTTTCTTCTTCCATCATTAGGGTTCCTACAAAACAAACACATATGGTATCTGGGAACATTAGAGAAAGCATGCCACTTCACCTCAGGCATGTTTTCTTAGCGATTTTTGTCAAAGCAATTTTTCACAGATTTGCAGGGGAAAGGGGAAAGCTGGAGGATGACTATTTATGGACACTGTTTATCCATGAGTATGGCAGCAGAGGCTTATTTGTACAACCTGCCATATCTTGCCTGCAAGAAGATAACTTTTCAGCTTTTACCATTATGTTATGATATATGCCGGGCTTGCAGGTGCTTAGCCTAGGCCTGAGGGCAGGAGAGAGGTTTTAAGATAAAAGATGTGTTATCACCCGCTGATTGTAATTCAACAGGACCTCCAGGTCAGGCCACTAATGTTGGTTTGAAAATGAGTCTTGTGTCATGTGCTTGTGGATGCTGGCCTGATCCAGAGTGATGGCATAGTCCACCCAAAACCTTTGTCTGCTAAACAGAGTTTATTAAAGCCTGATTTCAGGATAGAAGAAGCTATGCAGAAGTCAAACACCTACATTTCATGTAAGTTGTTCTGTTTTTGCTGGCATGAGATGAGTCATTTTTCACCTAGTGATTAAACGGATTCACTGGGTTATGGTGCACTCTGATTCACAAGACTCGTTTGTCCACAGATGTCAAATATCTCTCTCTCTCTCTCTCTCTCTCTCTCTCTCTCTCTCTCTCTCTCTCTCTCTCTCTCTCTCTCTCTCTCTCCCTCTCATGTGTGTGTGTGCACATGTGTGTGTGTGTGTGTGTGTGTGTGTGTGTGTGCAATCGTTAACAAGAACTGTTATGAACCTTGACTAGATGCAGGGGTTAAGCATGAGGCAGTTGTGAACATAAGACACAAGAGACCTTACTCCATGAACTGCCACACCTGTCATACATTACACAAAATAAGCAATTAAACATTAACAAGCTAACTCAACTGACCTTACTCTAGAGAGACTGGCCATGGCCAACACAAACAAAACATTAAATAAATAAAAAATAAAACCTAGTCAAATACCTAGTACCCTAATCCCAAGCCTAACTTACAAATTCAGTCAAATATAAATGATTGCTCTATCTAACAGAAAGCCAAACTTGTCCATTTACCTAGTGTGTTTAACAGCAAACTTCATAGTTAATGTATTATGTATAAGCACACTCAAAGTAGCTTGTTAAGTTCCATAGTATTTTAAAAGCTACCAAGTCACTTACATCCAAACGACTGGAAACAAAGGTAAAATAGTGTTTTCTATGGAGTTCTGAAACATTTAAGGCAACCAGTGATCTCTTTACTAAAACAATAACAGTTGATTGCTTGGAAGAAACTGCAAAACTGTACAGTTAAAACACAGCAGCTATCATGGCAAGATCTCAAATCTGACTGGCAGCCTTCCTTGCTTCCCTACCGTGCTGTAAAGCTGATGCTTCTCCTCTGTCATTAATATATGTAATTCCTCCTGACTGGTCACCCAACAAACCTGATTCTTCTAACATGCTGTTAAAACACAACAAATAGACATGCACATGCTGAGTCATGTAAATCAAACTAATCTGAATTAAAACATTCTGGATCTATAATTATAACCTCTGTCTCTTTTTTTCCATCAACATATTCTGCCATCCTCTTATTTTTTATCTTCTCATTAATACTTCTTAATAAGAATTAAACAAAAAAAGAATAACCTTGGTGACCAACAAATTATTCATATCTTGCATTAATAATAAATGTTAGGCATTTGTTTCAATATTGTGCAAATTACTGAGTAGTAGTAGTGGTAGAAGTAGTAGTAGTAGTAATAGTATATGCCTGAGTGAGGAATGTTAATAACGCACATTATGATTTTAAGTTAAATGTTTTCTGCATACATTTAATACAAAACATTAAAATAATAATCGTGCAGCTTTCCAAAATGTACACTGAAAAATTTAAAATAAGATATTGGAAAACACAGTTTACACTGAAGGTCTGAAGATATTATACACAAAATATTTAGCGTAAAAGGAGAAGTATGTTTAATTACATTAAGCAAAAAATTACTTAACACTTTATAGTGCAGTGTCTTAGAAGTTGTACAAGTAAAAAAGTCTAAACAAATCTAGTACAGGAGGTCCTCGAGTTACGTCACACCTGAAATATGATCATTCATAGTTACATTACTAACTCCTTAAAAATTGTAAGATTTGGCATGTTTCATGGGAAGCAATGCATTTTGGGCTTTGTAGTTTTTGGTGAAGGAAAATAGGTGGGTAATATGGGTGGAAAATATGTGAGTAATATGGTTGGAAAAGAGGTGGGTAATATGGGTGCTTTATGAAAATATGGTGAGAGAGACTGGTGTTAGCTATATGTGCGAGTGTGACTCATGTCACAGTCGGAGGAACAGAGCTAGGATGTAACTCAAGGACTCCCTGTAATTATCTTCAATGAGTAAGGTCTTTAAATGGTCTCAGTCTTGGTCAGGAGGCTACACAATCATGGGGAAGACTGCAGACTTGACACTTGTCATTGACACTCTCCACATGAAGGGTAAGCCACAAAAGGTCATTGCTAAGGAAGCTGGTTGTTTACAGAGTGCTGTATCCAAACATATTTATAGAATGTTGAGTATAAGGAAAAAGTGTGGTGAGAAAAGGTGCACCAACAACAGGGACAACCGCAGCCTTGAGAGGATTGCCAAGCAAAATCCTTTCAAGAATTTGGGGGAGTTTCAATAGGAGTGGACTGAGGCTGGAGTCAGTGCATCACGAGCTAGAGACAATGTCAGAAGCAGCTTACTCAGGTTAAGGATAAAAAGCACTGGACTGTTGCTTAGTGGTAAAAGTGCTAAAGTCCTCTTTTCAGATGAATGTACATTTTGCATATCATTTGGAGAGGTGGGTGGTCAAACAGATCTGAACCGAGCATAACAAATGCCGTTCTAACCCCAGCCATGGCCATGTTACTGTGATGATCCTTCTCTCTAGCAAGCATGTGCTAGCGTAGCTGCTCTGGCTGTATGCAGCTCAGGAAAGCCTGAAGCCTCAGCTCATCTTGGAACATTGCTGGGAAATTGGGGTAATCCCTCCTCGCTAGCTGGCGCAGATTGGCAGCAAAGGCCCCAAGTTTTTGGTTTGGCGATGTTTCAAGCTACAGAGCTTGGCACGGGCATCCTCCAATAGCACCCATAGCTTGAATCGGCACTGCAGGGCACACAGTTTAGTCCACTTGTTCGTACAGCCGGAGGTCCCACGCTACTCCCTCCAGGGCCAGAGCCACTCGAACTGCTGTTTCTGCTAAACACCAACCTCTGAATGCCGCCACCAGCTGCACTTGGGTGAGGAAGGAGTCGCCTCGGTACGGTGGCAACTTGATGGCCGCTGTTGTCTTCTTCTCGGTGCTGCTTGATGATGTCGTCACTCGCGGTGGGGTGAGCTATTTCCTCCAGTTGCTGGATGACCTGTTCAATCTCTTGAAGTGTCCGTTGCACCATCATCCCACTTCTGACACCAATGTGATGATTTTAGTTTGCAAAATCATTGGAGGGATAATGGAGACAATGGAGACTTGACAAGAGAGTACTGCTCAATATTGGACAGAATCCGCTTTATTTAAGCTGTTAAAAGGGCTTTAAAGCATAAGTGAGCCTCCAACTGGCATAACACACACAGAGCAACTCACAACTCCAGACTCTCCTGACCTCTTACCAGGTGAACCCATCACTTAGCCATCAAGCCACATAGTCCAGTCAGTGAAGCTTCAGCTCCACTAACTTTACAAATACCTGACAAAGTGTATTTTTAGTGTTAGCATAAATATTGACATTACTATAACTATTAGTATTTGTATAAGTCTAAGTAGTAGTATTTGTATAACACTAGTTGTAGCCTTATTGATAAGACTATAAGCAGTAATATTAGTATTTGTATTAATTTTATAGTTTGTATTAATAAGTATTTATATTAACATTACTATTAGCAAGTAATTAAATAATTGTTTTAGAGGAATTAGTGTATCAGCGTTAGTATTAAAAATATTAGCTTTGGTGTTAGTATTAGTGTTAGCAGTAACATTAGAGTAAGTCATTGTATTATTATCATTAACTGTTTTATTATTTGTAATAGCATTAGCATTAGGGTTAGCATTAGCATTAGTATTACAGTAGTGTGTAATTTTCCTGCTAGATAATTTCATTATGCTAGGCAAGTGATATTTTATTATATTTATTAAATATTTGTAGTGTGTTCACAATGATGTATAATGACAAATAGTCTGATTCACTTCACACATACATATGCACAAACAAATCTAAATAGATTGATAGTTAGATAGACACCTTATGTATAACACTAAAACCACTGCATATACAAATCACCAACGAAACATTTTTCCCAGTGTGTTGAAGGAAGTAATGAATAAGATCAATGCAGTAGCTCATTATCTCTGCATCACCACAAATTCAAGAACCATTGTTTAATCTATTACGCAATCTAATACAACCGGGGGATAAAACTAAGGGACTTAGAATATATCAAGGAAACATCTGTGAGATAGGCCACTGTTCACAAAATGATTACAGATTCATATACATTGATCAGCAATAGTTTTAATGGCACGAACAGATTAAGTGAATGGCACCTGATTATAGACTGTTTATTCTGGCATTAAACGTACATGTGCTGGTTCTCATATTTGTAGCTTTATTTTTATAATGATGTAAGTGACTACCTTTGTGTAACTGCTGAATAAAGCTAACCTGGTGTGAGTCAACTTTAATGCACTGATCATTGTTTCTTACAGTGGTCTGTTATAAATATTCTGTACCTATTCATTTCTATTACTAGTATTCTGTACTGACTTCCACCCTAACAATTTCACTATGTATTACCCAAAGCGTTAGAGGGACTATTTGAAGATGCTAGTTAATTATGTCACTTTATTTAGCAGTAACTACTGGAAAAAATGACTGAAAACGTAAATATCTCCCATATTTGTAAATTACTTTTATGTTTGTGCTTTTTCAAGTTTGCAGAATTGTTGTGTTTATTTTTGCTAGTGGAAACTTCAATGGAGTGTATTTTACATTATTAGTACATTATTCTAAAGATAAGTGATTTGTGATTTGTGATCATTGTGAATACATCACTGCACACAGTGCACCACAACGAAATTTGTGCTCTGCATTTTACCCATCACACGTGCACACGTGGAACAGCGGGCAGCTATCAACAGCGCCCGGGGAGCAGTGAAGTGGGGACGGTACCTTGCTCAAGGGTTCCTCAGTGGTGCCCGGGCTGGAACTTGCAACCTTCAGATCTCAGGGGCAAAGTCCTAACCACTAGGCCACCACTGCCCCATAAGCTATAATATCTGTCCTGCCTGCCTGTGTACCTGTTTAAACATCTTTATGTGTGTGTTTGTGTGTGTGTTTTAATGGTCAACATGGGAATGTTGTTTGTACATGAATTCATGAATAAAGGAGCTGTTGGCTGTTGATGTTTACCTCTTGTGTACCAGGATTTTCATGCCATTTGAACTTTCCACTTCATTTCAGGTGTATTCAACCGTTACAACTTTGTTACTACAGTCCCAAGCATCAGAGAAACAACTTTGGTGATTGACAGCACATTATAGAAACAGTTAACTGAGGTCTACCTCAGAAATTCAGAATCATGGCTGGTGGAAGCTGACTTAGTACAGCACAGAAAGGCAGTCTCATCTCAGAGCATGAATGATCTAAACATTCATGCAGATGTTATTCTGCACAAGCAAGAGATTTTTACTGAAAAGTTCAGGAGCAAGGCTTTTGTACTTGGGAGAGCCAGAAAGAGAATTGATTATAGCTGGGTGTTGAGTTAGTACTCTTGGAGGAAACTTTGGTAATGCTGAAGTTCATCCTTGTACTGAAGATTCACTGCAGTTTATGCAAGTATTTCTCATACAGAATCATGATTTGTTTGTTTGACATGGGTTAAAATATCTCTGAAAAGTCAGCCAGGAAAGCAAACAAGAAAAATCTTGCTTTACAATTAATTAACCCAAATCCTTTCAGCGGGGTTTCACCATGTTTTAAAAGCTTGAAACTTGACCATTAACCTCAAAATGGATGAGAAAAAAAGCTCTTTCCCTGTCTTTTTCCCCCCTCAAAATGTGACATAAAAAGCCTGTGAAATGAAATGATGAGTTTAAAATGTCTTTTTGTGGTAAACCCAATTATGGCTTGCGTGTTTTTTTTTCCACCTCGCAAAAAGCCCTGCATTAGGATGAGGGCTAGTTATTAGTTCCGCCTTCGTTATTTTACAAATCATTTCTGTTTGCCTTCCACGTGCCACTGTGCTGAAAAGTGGGCTCCAATTAGAAAGGCATTAAAACAGCAGCCAGGACTTAGCTGCATTACACCCTGCTATGACATTCCACCTGCCATTATGTTATTAGTGAAGAAGTGGATCGAGAGAAAGAGGGGGTTGGATGGAAAAGGGGTTTTTAATTGAAAATATCAAGAAATAGGGCCATTTTTGAAAGTAACAGCTTTTAGCCTTTGGAGCTGCTGGCAGCTGGGTGCTCTCAGACAAAAAGTCCTAATCCAGAGCATTTTAACTCCCTCTCTGGAGTGAACGCATAGCACGAATCAGCTCAGCCCAGCTTTGTTCAGCATATATGAAAGGAAATCTGTTTATAAAACCTTCTCTGGGCTTGCTGTGCTGTTATAGGCCTAATCTGTGTAACCAAGGCTATAGACCTTTTGAGTAACAAAAATACAAAGTTGAGTTACTGTGGCTACGTTTTGTAGCATGGAGTTAGGATGGCGTTTGTGTATTGCATTCATTATCGTTGGGTAGAATATAGCTTTTTCCCTCACACTCTGACAGATGGACCAGGAGAGATCCTCTGTGTAGTCTTCACACACCCTGACGTGTCATCTGTCATCTGATTCGGGTCATTGTTTGCGCCTCAATGGCAGCATGAGGCACTGGGAAAGGAGCCTGGCGACTGTGTGCATGCCTCTTGGAGTCCCACACCCTGCTGTCTTGACCACCCCCTACACACACACACACACACACACACACACACACACACACACACACACACACACACACACACACACACACACA
>JBBIGC010000007.1:15788402-15800986 GCA_037576955.1 Lepidarchus adonis | reverse complement strand
GTTGACTGTGGTATAGGTGATGGGAGCCTGAATCAAATGCTTGAGTTTTGTAATGAAATGGAAATATAAACATTAAATATAATGTTAAGCCAAAATTAGATTTTTATTTGATTTTCTTCTTGGGGGTCTGGCCCCCGAGGAGACTGTCTGGTAAAACTCTGGCCCTCCGACAAATATAGTTGATGACCCCTGTTGTAGTAAGTCAGCCATCACTGCAGCCCTCCACCATTTGGGGCTTTATGGCAGAGTGGCCAGATGGAATCCTCTCCTTAGTGCAAGACACATGAAAGCCCGCATGGAGTTTGCTTAAAAAAACACCTGAAGGACTCCAAGATGGTGAGAAATAAGATTTTCTGGTCTGATAATAACTTTTTGGCCTTAATTCTAAGTGGTATATGTGGAGAAAACCAGGCACTGCTCATCACCTGTCCAATACACTACCAGCAGTGAATCAGGGTGGTAGCAGCATCATGCTGTGCGGGTGTTTTCCAGCTGAAAGGACAGGACAACTGGTTGTAATCGAGGGAAAGATGAATGTGGCCAAGTCAAGGGATATCCTGGATGAAAACCTTTTCCATAGTGATCAGAACCTTGAGACAATGACCCAAAGCTAAAATAACGAAGGCGTGGCTTCACAACAACTCCATGACTGTTCTTAAATGGCCCAGCCAGATCCCTGGCTCAACACAATTGAGCATCTCAGGAGGAACCTAAAAATGGCTGTCCACCAACGTCTACATCCAACCTGACAGAACTGGAGAGGATCTGCAAAGAGGAATGGCAGAGGATCCCCACATCCAGGTGTGAAAAACTTGCATCTTTCCCAAAAAGACTCATGGCTGTATTAAATGAAAAGGAACTTCAACTAAATACTGAGCAAAGGGTCTGAATACTTAGGACCATGTGAAAGTTTATTTTAACAGTGAGAGATAGAATATTAAAAAGAAAATCCAGAGATGAGCACCATATACACTGTGAAGCATGGGGGTGGAAACATCATGCTTTCTGCACAGGGGGACAGGATAACTGATCCATATTAGGAAAAGGGTGAATGGGGCCATGTATTGTGGGATTCTGGGCAAAAACCTCCATCAGTGAGAGCACTGAAGATTAATTTGGCTGGATCTTCCAGTGATCCCAAACACACTGCCCAGGCAATAAAGAAGTGGCTATGTAAAAAAAACATTGCAAGGTTCTGGAGTGGCCTAGCCAGTCTCCGGACCTCAATCCAATAGATAGATAGACAGACAGACAGACAGACAGATCTTTTTGATGCCACAGATGAACTGCAGGTTCTCTAAAGCAGTGGCTCTTAAAATAGTCCTTATGGATCTCTACACAGTCCATACTTTTGCTCCTTCCCAACTCCCAGCACACAGAGATTTTTTCAATTTACTTTTCAATGGATGATCTTTGGAGAACTATTTTTGTAAATGAGAGTCTTACTGTGAAAAAAAACTTTTCAAAATTAAACACACATATTGTAAACTGTCTAAACTGGTAGAGAACATTTACATTATGTGAAGGTTCATTAAACCTTTAAAGGTTCTTCACACTCCCAAGTCCCATGTTCAAACATTGTTCAAATGTGGTTATTTAACAGCATCACTCAAAAGGGCCATTTGCGACACATTTTCTTAAGAGTGCCTGATCATCTTAATTTAACAGCACGTTCTCTGGCTGGGGCAGCTGGGAGAGCAGTCAGTAGGTGAGCAGTTTTATAGTGGAGTGCTCTTTATTGTGGTAACTCATAAGCCCAGCAGAGAGATCAGTTTGTTCTATTACAATTTTATGATGGGAATTAACCATTTAACGTTTTTCTCTCTTTCAGTATGCAGTAGACAGTTTCTAATACATTTGCTGTCTAAGAGTTCATTGATGCAAAAGTGCAAATGTGCATTTTGTATGCTGGGATGCTTGCTCATACCTATAGAACTTTACCTGGCTTGAATAGTTGAAATCTAGAAGTCATTATATTTGTGTGCCAGTCATGAACCATGCTAATAATAGAATCACAATAAAGTTATTTGTGAAGTATGTTAAACTTTGGTGGCATTTGTCTTGGTGAATGTAAATCTTTTCAGTGCTTCAACATATCATCATAGTCTAAAACAATTGTCAAACAGAAGTCAAAAATATTTTAGTAAATGTAATGTTCAAGTTATTTGAAAGCATTAATGGAGTGGCAAACATGACTAGACAAGTATGTAAGACAATTAACAAATGTATATGTTATATATAAATATATGTCATTCATAAATGCAAAATGAAAACAAGATATATAGATAAATATTATATAATCAAGTCTTTAGAATAACCAAAAAGCTATTAAAATATGTAAGGTATTAAGGAATATTCTTCATTAATTCTAATTGATTACAGACAAATATGTGACATTTTTGCATAGGTACACTGACATATCATAACATAGCGTTTTAGATGTTTTAGAATTTAGATGATGTACTGAACAGTGGGGTTATTGGTCATTGTTACAGAAGCTATAAAACAGTTCTGCTAAAGGCCAGAATTCACCAAAACCAGAATGATGCCAGCAGCTCAAAGCTCAAAGCAACCCTGTGTGCCCTCTGTAATGCAGCTCTGTCTCATCATGTGTTTTAGTACATCTCCATGGTCCCAGACTCATTTCAAATATGCAGTCCTGACCCTGCTTCCTTCTCCACAGTGGGAGCCAATAGATTGAGAACCCTGAGGAGCACTGAAGCCTGATGCTGGTTGGACCTTATCGCTCGGGCACTCTGTCTCCATGCTAATTAAAACAACCCCTCCTCAATAGGAGAATTGGGAGGTACAATTACCACGCAGGCCTCCCGAGCCTCATCGGATCTCTATTAAAGGAGAGCGTTCATTGTAATGATGCCAGGGTTTAATTACTTCCACGCGGCGGCCGCTGTAAAACACGCTGATAAATGGGCCGACACACTCGCGCATCATTATCCCCCCACACACACCCCTCCGTGTGCTGGCCTTGTTAGTGCAATCATGAGCTGAGTAGGAGGAGAAGCTAGCTACCTGAATACCAGCTGAGCTACTAGTGAGGAAACAGAAGGATGAGGCAGGAGTTTCAGCATTTTACAATGGATTACACAGCAAAGACAACACATAGGCATTTGGCAGATATTGGGAGGTCCAAAAACATACATATACATGCATTCACAGCTAATAAAATCCACTCATGCACACAGATACACACCTACAGCAAAACAAACACTGAAGTGCATCCACACGCGCATTTTACTTACCCCACACTGCCGTAGCAGATAAACAAATGTACATATTCATAGTCATTAATTATGAGTTTTTTGTGGGTGCCCACTGGTAGGCTCATTCTGATTAATCTTGTACCCTGTTCTTCCCCCACACTTATTAAAGTGCTGAAGCAAATATCTTGCATGCAATAAATCCCACACAGCGCATGATTAATCAAAGGTGTTGAGCAGAGGGGCTTTGGCAGGTGGAGTTACAGTGTTAAATCACCTGCAGGGCTGGATGAATGGTCTTGTGCTGGAGCTATGAAGTAAGGATGACTGTGTGGCATAAAAGACTGGAGTACTGTATATTGGGCTTAGCTTCAAGGCAGCCTGCTAAAGTCAATGTGTCAGGACCCTGCACACAACAGAGTGGGATCATCGATTTTTCCATCAAAGTCCAAGCCAAGAGGGCCAGCAGAATTCTAGGTGGATTGACCCGGAGCAAGTCAGGGGATTATTGTCATTTTTTGTCATTTTTTTCTTTTCTCTGAAGGCAGGTTTACCTTTATTGTGTAAGTTTTAGTTGCAACCAGAACCATTTTTGTTGTTCCAGTCCCTTTAAATTCCCACACAATGCAAAGGTCAGCTGATAAATGCTTATCAAATGATTAGAACAATTTTAAAAATGAAAAAACAAAACAAAACAGAGAAGCAAAGTCCCAGCAGCAACAATATACAACATTTAATATAAACTGATTTCTGTGGTAAAAAAACAGAACAAAACTATTGATCTCGTTTTTTTCAAAGAGGTAGTGACACTGCTCTGAAACCTCAATTAACCCATGTAATTGGCTCTCCTTCTTAGAAACCCAAATAGCATTTCCAGCCATGCTAATTTTAGTGTAGCAGGCCTTCACACTTATATGCTTAACTGAATCAGTCATAATTTTCTACACTACTTCTCACTTTTTCTCTTCTCTCAGTAGTTGTGATGAGATTGACATGATGTGCAGCTTAATAGCTGTAGTTACTTGACAGGCTAATTCACATTTTTGATGCGTTTAGACACTTCCCAGCTCATGACTGATGGGAAACGTCATAGCCACAGAGCTATAAGAGCCACTTTGAACAGTCATTAACTTACCAGTGCGTACTAAATGTGCATCAATGTCCTTTGAATATCTGATTACTCGCTAATTACTGATTAGCTAAGACAAACTGTTGCTCAGCCACTTGAAGTGAAATGTATGTACGGAGGCTCTTAATAGAAAATCATGGCATATGAGGACACTTTTAGCTTAGCTGTCATGTTTTTCTTACTGTCTCCATAATATCAACTTTAGTGGCAGTGTAATGCATTTACACAATTACAGTTAAAATGTAGAGCATTTAAAGGCCTACAACTCACCCTCCATGTCTTATATCTTGCATGTGAGTGAATAACAGTAACATGTTCCATAGCTGTCTTAAGCATGTGTTAAAATGGGATTACAGAGTGCAGTTGAAACTGAAAGGTGCAGTTGAAACAGGCCTTTATTATAGGCTGTTTCAAGCATGGGCTATATCAGCCATGTCTTTGCTGAAGCACACTGCCAGGACCAGAGTGTGGTCCTGCTACACTGCCTAATAGGTTACAGAGAGCTCAGGGAATAGGCCCTCCATATGCATCCAGCCAGTGCATCACAAACGCTATGCTCCCTCGCTGTGCCTACAAAATAGCACTCCAGCTTGCACAGTGTCTGGTCACGTAGCAACACAGAGCAAATGGGCTTCAGGTAGGATGTATGTGTTCATGTTTTAGTGTGTGTTAGTGCCCTGGTGTGCTTTGCATATAATATGTCTTTTGTGAACTCACGTGTTTGTTGTGAGGGGGTAGAATTAGATGACATGACGTAGGGAGGAATCTTGCCACAGCGGCCAAAGACATATCGAAGAGGAGCACCTTAGATCCCCTAGTTGAAAAACAAGGGAGGGAGGGCTGTTTAGTTTTATGTTAATAGTGTGGAGGCTTACATAAAACTCTATTGACAGTTAACATGCCCTTCAAGGTGTTCTTTGTGGTTCAGCACTTCTGTCAAGTTGGGAGGCGAGTCATTTCGCCCTCACCTTTATTCATATGCTTGACTACTCAGAGCATTACGGAGCACCGGAGGGCCCGGTAATGCGAAAGAGGGAGGGGGTCAAAGCCTGCCCTGCCACCCCTGCCAGGTGTCTGGGTCTGGGGTGAGTCAGAGCGGGGGATGGGGCAAGCGGAAATAATGAAATAAAGTAAACATCATGGCAGGGCTTATTATGCAGACGCAAGGGAGAATGAGATAAGATGCAAAGGCAGAGACCATGTGCTCTGGTTACTGAGGAGTGCTTGAGGTGTTCATTTCGTACCTCCATGTTGGAGCTTTAATGGGGCTTGAATTTTTGCTCCAAACCTGAAAAATGTCACCAGCCAGTCTTGCAAAAATCACCATACTGAGGCTGAATAGCTTGTAGCATAGCAACAATGATAGACTATATGACACAACTACATTCACTAACTAAAATTGGTCACAGGTCAATTTTTAACCAATGTTTGATTTTTAAGTATATCATTGTTTGTTGTTTAAATCAAGAGAAATTAGCTACATTTGACAATTCCTACTCCAGAAGCAGTTCAATATATTTAAAAAGAACAATGACTACAAAATTCATTATGTTCAACAAAAATATATCATCATATATCATGCCAGTTTGTGGCACTGCCTATCCGAATAACATGTAAAGTTTTTAGGGAAAATTGGAAAAAACAAGGGAAAGTGGAGTGACGTTTCGAACGCTAACCTTAACTTTAACTCAAAACTTATGTCCAGTCTTAAACTGAAACATAGTGCTGTTGAAGTATTTGTAGAAATACTGTAGAGGACCATCAAAATACATTTTGGCCTGAAGTTGCAATGCATGTTTGTAATTTGAATTAGAACAATCACTTATTCTTTTTCATTCCAGATTTGCAGTTTTCTTAGTTTTAAATCAAAAGCATTTTTGTCAACCAAAAGTTACTAATCACATCAGTTATCTGAGAAATTGTGTGCAAACATGATTGAATTCTAACCTTAACTTTGGGATTTGTCAAGTTTAGACAAAAATTTCAAGCTCTGCTTTATAAACGGAAGGTCCATAGTGCATAGAACCATTGTGTCTGCATGTATGTGTGATTTTGTCCCTCTGTACCTCAACACTCGGTGGATCCTATTCACTACATTAGTTTCTGTATGTCTCTAGTGTATCTGTGGGCAACATGGGGGCGTGCAGTAGCACAGCCAATATGGTTCTTCTGTTCCTCCCTAAAGTAGCATGGGGTTTTGGGAAGGAAGTGCTCAGGGTGTCAGCAGCTACACTGCGCCTTGTGGTGTAATCGCGTTGCCTTTGAGCTTCGAGGGACCCTGCACACTTTCATTCCACAGCCAAACATGCATGCCTCTGCAGCCTGTGTAGCGCTGAAGCTAACACGCTTAGAGTTGTTTGTGTTGGGGAAGTCTTTGGGGGGGACTTAGCGTGAGGCTGTGTGTGTGCCTGACTGAATGCCGGTCCTGTGCCAGTCTTGCAGGAGAAGGCTGCTAGCGATGGCTCTCATTCAAAGCCCAACGTGGGCGCTCTCCTCTGCTAGCTGCTAGTGCACATCCCTCGGGGTGGTGAGGTGGGGTGCCGGGGGAGGTTTAAAGGAGGGGGATTGGAGCCTTATCCTTCTTTCCTCTCTTGTTCCTTCTTTCTCTTCTGCTCTGTTTCCACCCTCCTTCCCACCTCTTCTCGCCCGTGTAACGCCGTTCCGCCCAATTCTCCGGCAGACGCAGTGAGTGTGACGGCAGAGAGAGGCGATCAGATGGGCACCCTTCTGTGAACAAGGCTGGCAGCTGCAGGCGGGGAGACGGAGGAGTGCGAGAGCGGGGGAAAACATGAAAGAAGAAAGGAGAAGGAGGCCGAAGACGAGAGGGATTTACAGCAACAAGTAAACAGAGAACAAAAAGGAAGACAAGTGGACGGAGGAAAAACAGAGTGTGACGTACAGTTCAGCTGGTTTGCGAAGGAAGGCCTGTAAGAGAGGGAGAAATAGAGCCATAGAGAGGGGAAAAAAAGATTGGGAGTGAGAGGCGGTGTTTGCCCTTAGAGGCCAGCCTTATCCCTTTAGCCGTACGACTCCAGCGTGAACTGGCGCTAAGCGTGGCGGGGCGGCCTGGATGAGCTGGAGATTAGTTTCTGCTGGTTGGGCGGCTGTGATCTGAGAGAGTTCTGTGGGCCAGACACTGCCAGCAATGACCAGCAGCCACAGTCCACCTCAAAGCTAAAAAAAAGCCTGCCCCATGCCACACACAGCTGCAAATCCTTCTCCTGCAGAGAAGCGTGTGCTGTGCTCTCTTTTCTCACTTCACTCCTTTACCTTCTGTGTATAGCTCTGTCTCAACTCCCCATGCGCTGAGCTTGAATTACAGAGTCTTAGACTAGAGCCAGTCCTGCAGACTTCAGGCTCCATATATTGCTTACTCTGTTTGCTGTGTGTGCGACGTGTAACCTGGAAAACTTGAATTTTGCTATAGAACTTTGCAATATAAATATGTTTTGGTAGATATCTTATGCTTTCAAGAGATGCCATGACAGGTTATGCCTACTAATATATTAGCATTACTGTGAAAGTTGATGCAATATGCTAATTTTATATTAAGACTAGTAATAGTAACATGGTACTGGTATATTAATGATCATAGCCTCTGTTCTAACAACGCTTTGGAATTATGTCAATGTTATGCAGTAAACCATTATTGTTTATCTTTTGTGTGTGTATGCATGCTTACATATGCACTCTCATGAGCTAGAGGCTTCTGCATATGTGCTTGTGCATGCGTCGTCATCCCTTTCCATTTTCTCTTTGTTCTCGTCTTTTGTGTCCTGTCCTTAAGACCAAGCACTTGCACATGCTTTTCATTCTCCAGTCAATATCTATTGAGCCATGCATGAAAGGGAAATGACAGTTGCTTCATAACTTCCCAGGTTGATCAATACCACCTGCTAGGTCCAATTCCAGTCCAATTCCCCCTCACTGACAACACGGGCCTAAACTATGCTCATGGTACCACAGTCATGTTCTGGGTTCATGGGTGAGATTTCAAAGATCCAGCAAACTGATAAAGACTGATGGTTTTCATTTAGCCTGCATGTCCAGAAGTAGGAGACTGTTTGTATATGGGACCATCATTGCAGTATGATCTTTAGGGCTGGGGAACTCAATCTGTGGGAAGTGTGATGTTTTAGAGATTATGTGGGTTTTTAATCCTCTGGATTTTACATACAGTAGATGACTCAGAAGTGTGAACAGGATGGGAGTCTTTCTTTAAGAAATGTTACCATTCTATAAGGAATTGCTGGTATTGTTCAAATGTGACAACATGAACATGAAAACATAGGAAAACCTACTAAAAACAACAAACCTGACAAAACCTGAAACACAAAACTAGATTTGAACATATGGCACCTGGCATGAGAAATAGGCCACAATCAAGATAAAAACATGAAAACGAGATAGGAACATGGACAACTGAAGTCAAATTAGCTCACGCTATAAGCATTACATTTACATTACATTTATTCATTTGGCTGATGCTTTTGTCCAAAGCGACTTCCAGGTAGAAAAACAATCAAGCATAAACTCATACATGACAACACTGATGTGCGAGTTACAGAGAGTTCAACTTCATCATAAAAACAGTGCAGGTGCTACAATAGTGCATATAAGTGCTACAACTGAAAGAGAAACACATTTCTACACTATAATTAAGAGTCTATGATTAATTCTAAAACAGACGGTAGGTGCTACAGCATAGTTAACATGTCCTATTCATATATACAAGTGTTTTTAGATGCTGAGGTAGTCACAGAATAGTTCAGTCTTGGTGTTTCTTGAAGGTGGAGAGAGTCTCCACAATTCTGTTGTGTCTGAGCAGCTCGTTCTACCAGTGGGGGAGAATGAAGGAGAAGAGTCTGGAGTGGTGTTTGACTCCAAACGCTGTTCCCTCGCTGATCTGAGGGATCTGGTGGGTGTGTAGGTCTGGATGAGTGTTGTCATGTAGCAGGGAGCAGATCCGTTGATGATCCTAAAGACCAGCATCAGGAACTTGAATTTGATGCGCGCTGCGATGGGAAGCCAGTGTAGAGAACGAAGCAGCAGTGTCACATGGGTGTGTCATCTTCAACCAGCCGAGCTGCTGCATTCTGGATCCTCTGCAGTGGCTTGATTGTAGTTGCAGGTAGAACAGTCAGCTGTGAATTGCAGTCCAGATGAGAGAGAATCATTGCCTGGACCAGGAGCTGAGTGGAGTATTCTGGGAGGTATGATCTGATCTTGCGAATGTTGTACAGGGCAAATCTGCAAGATCTTGATGTAGCTGCGATGTAGTCCTTAAAGGTCAGCTGGTCATCGATGATCACTCCAAGGCTCTTAGCAGTACTGGTCTGCGTAATGACAGATTGGCCAAGCTGGATGGAAATGTGATTTATTGTTGGTTTAGCTGGGAAGATGAGGAGCTCAGTCTTTGATAGGTTGAGCTGAAGGTGGCGTTCTTTCATCCAACATGCGATGTCTGCAAGGCATGCTGTGATTCTGGAAGACACTGTGTTATCATCTGGTGGGAAAGAAAGGTACAATTGCGTATCATCAGCATAGCAATGGTAAGAGAAGCCATGGGAATGAATTACTTTGCCAAGAGATGTACTATAAAGTGAAAAGAGAAGAGGTCCAAGCACCGATTCTTGAGGGACACCCGTGGTCATCTGGAGAGGAGCCGATACTTCACCTCCCCAGGACACCTCGTAGGACCTACCTGTGAGGTAGGATCTAAACAATTCAAGTGCTTCACCGGTGATTCAAAGACTGGAGAGGGTAAAGAGGAGGAGACGTGGTTAACTGTGTCGAAAGCTGCTGATAAGTCAAGCAGTATGAGAACCGATGACTTAGATGTTGCTCTTGCTGTTCGTAGGGAGTTAACCACAGTCAGTAGGGTGGTTTCTGTGGAGTGCCCACACCATAATGCATGCATGGGACTGCTGCTTTGTTCAGTTATGTTATGTTATTATGTATCTGTCCCTATCAAATAAACTTAATAAATAAATAAAACCAGGAAACTTTTATATAGACATGGGGACAGACACAGGAACAAAAACACAAGAGTCTATTTTGTTAGGGTTCCACCATGGAAAAGCAGTCAGTGGCTGCACATGTCCACCCAGCCACACAGGTGACCCTGGGCACGATAATGGGGGCATAGTCCATGGGAGAAGCTAGGACTCGGGCATAGTCTGTGACAGACACTGTCCAATTGGCCACTGACATTGGCACTGAACACTGCCCACACAGTCCACAACTCCAGCTGTGCCAAATGAAGGCATCGGATGGAGGCAAGCTGACGACGCTTGCTGACTTTGACAGAAACGAGACAGAACTCACTGACTTATGCTGAGGCAAAGGTGAACCGATGCTTGCTGACCCTGGCTGAAGCGAGCTGACAACACTCGATGGCTGAGGCAGAGGCAAGCCGAAGACGATTGCTGACTCTGGCTGAGTTGAGTTGCTAGTCGCTGACTAGCTGGAACTTGCTCCTCCATGGCGGCAGTGCATGCTGTGGTCAACCAACCCTCTCTCTAGCAGACGTGCTGCTCTCCAGAGCTACAGGAGAAACTACAGTCGACAGGCCGTTCTTCAGAAGTGCAGGGAACACAGCAGTTGACGGGCCGCTCAGCTCACCAGAGGGGTTCAGAGGTGAAGGATTTGTCTCACCATGTCTGCTGTCTTGGGACCGCTTGTGGCACTTTCACCCACAGCTTTTGCGTCTTTTAGTGCAACGTAATAGAGCAGCAGACTCAGAAATGCTCAAATAATCATTGCTCTCGGATCTGCTTCTCTTGGAGCCTCATCTCCTTTAACCTAGCACCCCTGAAAAATTTCCTCCCACCCGGCGGGTGCCTCCATTTCCCTCAACACAGCATCCATGATCGCTACCATCTCAGTCAGCCTCATGTCCCATGTTAGTCACAGGGCTGACCATAGATGGTCACGTATCTTTTCTCCAAGGCTGACCTCTGCACCACTCCTCAGCCATGCATCAACCAACTGTGAAATTAATATTAGATTTTACTTACATACACTCACAGGTAAACACACTCACATAGAACAAATGCTACAGATAAGCAATAACTGACACCAACAAGGGGGCCTAAATACACAGACTAACTTGAGACACCTGGAAGGGGGTGTGGAGTCTTACCATGTGACTAAGAAAAACACATGACATAGACACATGACCAGACCAAGACATGTAAGCCTTGACAGACATCCTTTTGTTATTGCTTAAGATTTTTCTTGATGTATTTAAATTTAGTTTGCAAATAAATAAACATTTCTAGTGTTAGGTTTGTGTAGTACAGACAAAAAGATTTCTGATGGCTTCACCAAGAGGACTTAAGAACAGACAGATTAAAAGACCACGTAGACGTAATACTAAAGATCGCCTCACTTTTTCAAATACATTCACACTTGTTCCCAGATTGCTCAAAATGATGGAAGGCTGAGTGTCCTTTGGAGTCGCCAGACGGCTGGCCAACAGGCTGACAACTGCATTCTCTCTCTTTCTCTCTCTCTCTCTCTCTCTCCCTTAACCCCCCTAAAAAAAAACCCTGTTCTTTCAAAACGACACTGGCTCTTTATTTATGTGCAAATTTGCTCTTGGGCCCTACGAGGGTGGTGCGCATGCTGAATCTCTCCTTTTGGGGCTTTAGCAGATTATCTCTCCACTCCCTTTGGTCCTGATCGGCCTAAGCCCAGCTGCCCTGACCTTTTGTCATTGAGACTTTCTCATTCCTCCTTGGTGTCTCTCCCTCTCTCTTTCTCTCTCTCTCTATCGCTTCCCCCTCTGTCCCAGACACCAGCCCACTCCTCCTGCTCTCCCCACTGTTTCTCAAAGGACTATTATATCACTCACTTTGTGAACAAAGGACCCCAGCGACAGAGAGAGAGAGAGAGAGACAGAGAGAACACAAGAGAGAGGGAGTGATAAAGAAAGAGAGAGTGATGGGGGGTGGTGGTGGTGGTGGGGATGGTGGTAGAGAGAAACTCCTAATCAATAGGAGTGGCCCACGTGCAGCTCTGAAGGCTAATCAATACTTCTTCTTTCACCCCCCCCTACACACACACACACACTTTTTTTTTGACTGGCTGTTTTGCTGCTGACTCTGACAAAATGTGTGGGTGCAGTTTGGGGGGGGGGGGTGTTCTAATCACTTTTCCTAAAGAGAGAGAGAGAGAGAGAGAGAGAGAGAGAGAGAGAGAGAGAGAGAGAGAGAGAGAGAGAGAGAGAGAGA
>JBBIGC010000007.1:15609457-15620919 GCA_037576955.1 Lepidarchus adonis | reverse complement strand
GAGAGAGAGAGAGAGAGAGAGAGAGAGAGAGAGAGAGAGAGAGAGAGAGAGAGAGAGAGAGAGAGAGAGACAGACAGACAGACAGAGAGACAGAGATATGTTTTCCTTGAAGTGCTTCCCAGGATTTCTTAACTGGATGGATAAATTTGGACCCTGCAATTAAGCTGTTGTTTTATCAATTTAAACATGCCATTCATGCAAGCCACTGTTGTCATGCTGAGCTTATGGTCATTGTCACCCCTTAAAGCTAGGCTTAAGCTCAAATATTCTCTCAGCCAATTGCACTAATCATTCATTTTCCCTATTGCTATTTATTTTTCTTGCTTCTTGAAATACTCTGTGTATATATTTGTTCAAGCATGATTCCACTAGCAACATCAACATGCACATTATCGGGACAAGTGCACCCGGGTTAAAACATCTCTTTGAATCATTACGTAGTGAACCACCACTCAAATTTAGAAGCCCACCCTTTGCTTCAGGAAATGGTGTACAAATACCCCTCACATCTGCCAGACCACTACACTGTGCTTATTTTCTGCCCAGCTTTGGAGGGGGGTGGCTCCAGACATCAGACGTGCAGCACTGCCAAACCCCTGCTGTGCTGTACTCAGTAGAAGAGACTCCTCTGGAAACTAAAGCTATAGTAGACCACTTTAGAAGCTCTTCTTGCAGATCCATCAGTCGTTTAGCCCCAATCAGCCTTATGTAATAAGGAACTTTTAGTTTTGCTGCATTAGCCTTGTAGCTTCATTCATCATACTACAGTAGGAATTTGGACATCATCATATTTTGGCTGATTGTCTATTTTCAGCATAGGTAGTTTTCAGAACACTGTTCAGGAGAACCATAGTACTGGCACAGGTTAAAAGTTCCTTTGCTACATTTCTGACCTCAGTGCCTAATTGGCGCTGAGACAACAGAGGCAGGGTACACTGAGATGAAAGCATGGATCTATCCGTGACAGTGACGACAATAGCCATGTTTGGTCATAAATCTGCTCAGTATGGTCAGTGGGAATGGGAGGAGAGTGTAGGCTCATGGGATTAGGATAGTGTTTGTTTACCCTAGGTGGAATAATATCCTTGTGGCCTCTCATGCAGTCATACAGTGGCCTCTGAACACCCCCTCCTTCCCTCCGACACCCCACAGCCAAAGACCTCCTGTGACTGTCCCACTCTTTTTAACATTACTCTTAACACTTCACAGTCTATACAGTGCATCATATCTTTAGGCACGTCACTGCGTTCCCTTTTTCCACATGCCTTCCTTTCTTTCTACTCTTTCTGCTATCCCTTCTTCACCTGCCAAGCTCCTACCAGCAAATACCACAGTAGAGTTAGAAAAGAGTGCCTTTCCTGCATTCTCCAGGCTGTGACTCTCCAAAACTTACTTTGGCACACTGTAGTCAACTGCATACTTCTGTCAATGAAAACCAGATGTGAAATTGTAATGTATAGCAGTTGTTTTCTCTCTACACAGAGAACTATGTAGGCAAGATCTGTTTTGACCATCACTTTAGTTATAAATATAACATAAAGTTGTGTCTGTTTTTACTTTTATGATTGACCTTGGTGGTCATTCAGAAGAAGGATATTTTAAAGGACTTGCGTGTGCTTCTATATACAACACAATATCATTAAAAGGAATAGAGTGTAACCATTGAAACAATAAAAAATATGAGATGTGCTAAACACATGAATGCAGCGCGGCCATAAGTTTTTTCAAATATTTATCCATTCATCAGTTAAGCATGTGAATTCAGATTATGTGCAATAAGAAACTAGTGTGTTATGCTGTCTATATTAAGGGTAAGTGCATCTCAGCTGCCATGTTTTATGGAAACAACTGACATTGATCAAAACAACACATCTCAGCCCTAATAGAATCAGAGTGGGAAGTAAAATAGGCTTTGTTAGAATATGTTATGTGCAGCTATTCACTCAAAAAAATGGGGGGATTGGTTTATTAGTGGGCTAGAGCAGCAGGCACTGAAAATGTTTATTTTGAGAAATTTGAGAAACCTGGTTGTAATGCATAGTTGGAACTCTGTAGAATCAAGGTTTTTTAAAAGATACAAAATACAACAGAATATTTATCTGATACAGGAAAATCTTTAGATCTTTATTGGAACAGTGACTTCAGAAAGTATTCAGACCCCCATCACTTATTTTATGTTGCAGCCTGATGCTACAATAGTTTATTTATATTCTATTTTTCCTCACAAATCTTCACATAGTACCCCATAATGTCAAAAAATAATTTTAGATAATTTTGTATATTTATCCAAATAAAAAGTGAAATATCACATTTAATTAGACTCTTGGCCTTGTCTGAGGTCCTGGAACAGGTTTTCATTGAGGATATTTTGGTATTTTGCTCCATTCAGACCTCAATCCAGTCTCCCAGTCAGTACTTATCACCCCCTCCCTAACCCCTCAGTATAATTTTGACACCACCATGCTTTACTGTTAGGATAGTTTTGGGCAGGTGATGAGCAGTACCTGATTTGCTCCAGACAAATTAAGAACTGAGGCCAAACAGTTCAATCTTGGACTCAGCATTCGAGAGAGTATTGTTCCTCACAATCTGAGGCCTTCAGGCTTCCATCTTGCCACTCTGTCATAAAACTCAGATCTGTGGAGGGCTGCAGTTATGGTTTTCATTCTGGAACTTAGTTCCATCTTGTAAGATATCTCCAGATATCTAACATGCTAGTTATCCACTTCCAATCGCAGACAAGGCTGTGATTGCGTTTTATTGCGTCTTAGGGTAGTTCACAAATAACGACTTGTCACAGTTTAACTGCTGATTTACCTCTGTTCCGTTCCAAGACAACTCTGTGACCTAGAAATCATGGCTAAATCTTTTAGTCTGAACAAGGATTAATGCTCTTCTTCAGTTGCTGTTTGGCCTGGCAGCCAGCTCTTGGAAGTTTTTTCAGTTTGAGAATTAACAGGCTTGGGTTTTGCTCTGACATGCATTTTTAGCTATGAGGCCTTCTATAGAGATATGTGTGCCTTTCCAAATCATGTCCAATCAATTTTATTTACCACAGTTGGCCTTTAATCAAGGTGTAGAAACATCTCAGCAGTGATCAAGAGAAATGGGAAGCACGTTTTGCAAAGCAAGTGTTGTTGCAAAAGGTCTGAATATGTATGCAAATGTCATATTTTTTTGTTTTAATAAATGTACAAAATTTGCTAAAAATTTTATTTTGATGTTCTCATTATGGGGAACTGAGTGTAGATTCATGAGAGAAAAAATAATGATTGGAGTATGAGGCTACAACATAACAAAATTGAAAAAAGTGAAGGATGTCTGAATACTTTCTGAAGCCATTGTGTATACTTATACTATGTCCTTAGGGATTATAAGAGGGTATATGTTTAAGGATCACTGCTGAACATAAGAACAATGCTAGGGTCAGAGGAAGTTACATATTTGTTGAACAGGGTGTAGAGGTGTCTCCATACAATGAGATATTACAGATCTCCCATGGCCAAGAGGATCTCCTGTGCACTGCTGTAAGGCCCTGTGGTTTGGTGGGGCACTATAATGGGCATACCTTTACACCTTTTCTGTTGGTTAAAAGCCAGGAAAATGACAAATTACACAGCTGTCAATGACAGCCCCCATGGCAAGTACTCATTTGAGAACCTTGATGTTTACGAGGTTTACCTCCAGTGGAGTGGACCGTGCCACCCCCATAGCCACAGGCTGTGTTTTACGGCTCAAGAGAATGACAGGTTAGGCCTTGTGTACGTCTGTTCGCCTGCCCAGCCTTGATCCCACAAACACTAAAATAGCATAGACTCAAGGACTCAAGAACAGACCCCACATTGTACAGCCAAGCTAACATACCTGCACCTTTGTGTCAACAAAGCTAATGAAGCTGTTATTGTAATAGAGAATCATTTATGTAGGTGAACCCTCCGTCAGATTAACAGGTGTATCATAGCTTTCACATGCAATGTTTACTTGTTGTTTAGTGTCTTATTGCACACACCAGAACACAATGTTTAGTTAACTGAACTAAGGCTAAAGAGTTTTTTTTTCTCATGATGGTCCAGTTAAAGAGCGACAGTTGTCTAGGACCAGATGTTTTCAAGTGTTACTTAAGCTAGTAAAGTATGTATCAATTGAGGAAAAAATGGTGAAAAAACAAGATGTCATCAGTTGTATATATGAAGAATACTGCAAAGTTGCAGTTCTGCAGTTTAGATAAGATACATTCAACATGGTGTCCAAACAGAGCCTTGAGTAGTTCTCTAGGCTGTGAGAGTGTGTGCAGAGGGTGCAGGTATCCTGTCCCCCTCAGCCTTCTTTCTACAAGGAAGAAAAATGTGGGAGATGTCAGTTCTGGGGTCAAAGTCAAAAAAATTGTTTACTAACAGTGTCCAAGCCCTGAGCCCATGTCGATCCTGAAGAGTAAACAACAAGGCCGCACATGTTTTTCTTCCATGCATGGTCATAATGTGGCTTCACGATCTTCTAAGGACAGTACAGAATGCACAGCCAGGGCTTTACACGCTAAGAGCCACAGAAGTTGCTTAGTTACTGTGTGAATAATATTTGAGTAATGGCTGTTGTGTTACAGTGATTTGGTTAAGATTATGTTTGAAGGAGTTTGTGTGAATGTGCCGACCTGTTTTAAGGTCTTTATCTCTCTTTCTGTTCAGTTGCCTCCTCACTTCCTATGATAAGATTCTTTCTCTCCCTCACTTTCCTTTCTCTTTCTGCTTCTCTGTCTTATCTGATGTTGTGTGTGCCAAAGCCAGAGGCAGTGGCAAATGCACATTTCCCCCTGGATTTTGGTGATAGTCCCTGTGACTTCAGAAAAACAGCCAAGGAGTCGTGTCAGGAAGACAGTGTCCTGATCTTGTCTGGAAAGCGTCATGTTCTTAGCTTTAGCACCTGCTCTTCATACTTCTGAGTTTGTTTGGCCTGAAAAGAAGAAACCATCCAACCTACTGCTCTTTGAGGCTCTGTTAAAATAAAATGATGTGTCAAAAATGAGGTAATTTAGCAAAGATTATTTTGCAGAGCAGAGCACTTTCTGTGTAATCTGTGCACAAAAGTTCACATTTGATTGTTAAACAAATGTCTCGGATATTTAGGATCTTTATTTATTTCATTTAAACTTAAAAATACTTGACAGAAAGTTTTATATTTCTGTGAACATATTTGTGACACTGACCATGTTAAGGCTTTTGAACAGAAGCTTTTTTTGTGTTTCATCTCTTTCATTGAAGCATGTCAGAAGACTTGGATTTATCTGATGTGCTCATCAAGGGCTTCTGTACAAACTTCTGCATGCACTTTTGAGTAAAACAACACCAAGAAATATTCATTTTTTTTCAAAAATATGTAACAGTTTTGTTCATTTTGTTTGAAATGTGTTTGATAAAGTGTCTGATGAAAAACACTGTATTAAATTAGAAGAGCATTTATAATAGAAGGTCGTTCACTAATAATAACATTGAATTCTAATGGTTACCCTGCCAGTTTTAAAAAGACCTGCAATAAGGGTGAAATATTGGGGAGTGGGGTAATACATGTGTGAATACAATATTTTTTCTGTTAATGTAATAGTCTGAAACTAGCTTGTATGAAATATTAGATACAGGCTGTGTGAGATACTACAGACTAGAGTTTTAGTTGATCATTAGCATTATTTAAACTTAAAGGGATAACGTCAGTTCACCACATCCATCTTTGTAAGCTATGTTACTGTGGCTGTTCTGGGAATTGATGGTATAGTTTATTCATTTTATGTATGCACAAGTGAACATTTCTTTTCTGCAAATTAACCATTTTCAGTGTGGCTTACTGGGTCTCAAATGATATACACAAGTGTCCAGTGCTGTATTTTCTTCTTTCTATAAATCAAACAAGGAGCTTTGGGCTGCCTGGATGTCTTCCACACAGCAGACTGATCACAGCGTTCTGGTGTGTGTTTATCCAAATGCAGCCTTTGACTCTTTCCAGTGTTTGATTTAAAGCATAGCCACAGCTTCTTCTAGTCTCTGTCTCTAACTTTTGTCTCTCTCTTTCTGTATGTGCTTCTGTGTTCCTGGAACACTTTCCCAAATTTTTGGTCATAAGAAAAGATCGCAAAGGCATTTGCTTTTTTAGAACAATATCTCTCTGTCTATATTTGTGGATCACTACTCATTTTAGTGGGGAGTCAGTTACTCAATAGTCCACCTACTCAGCCCATGCACATAGAAACACCTTGTAGAGCAGCAAATAAACAGGGAAAACACATTTACCATATAGAACTATTTCATTGTTTCTACCTTAGGCATTTAAAATGAGATTGGATATCACTGTTCATGGTGAAAATCTGTGTACAATGACCAGGTTTGACTCCACCTGAAAACTCAACATCCTGTTGATAAGCACAATACAGCAACGTAATCGAAAAGTAAAGTCCCTGTGTGTGTGCCAAAGGATATTTTAGGCTACATATTGTAATAAAAAAAATTTTTTACATTTTTATTCATGTTAATTGTAATATCTTCTATTTACTCTTCTTTTGTCTAATTTAAAAGCAGATTTTATAAATAATTGAACTGTGTTCCTTATTATATTTTAGTTCATTCTTCTGTTGATTCAGAAGAATGAATGTAATTATTTTTGTCAGTTCAGAAGCATTGCTTATTGAAATACTTAAAAGCATTTGCACAATAATTAGTTCTTCTGAGGTTCATGGACAAGGTTACATGGATTTAAAAAGATCAATAAGGGCAAGTATATTTAAATGACACATTGCAATAATAAACTTGAGTGAAATAGAAGGGAGAAAACAAAGAACTGGGAATAAAATAAGATAAAGGCATAATGTGCTAAAATCCAGTGAGGTAGCTGTTATTATGAAGTTTATGCAGTTATTAAACACTACTTTTTACTGGCTTTCTACAATCTGTTTTACTGAATAATTCAGTTGTCTCTGAATGTTCTGACAATGCTCTTAACATATTCAGAAAACCGTACTGTGATGTAATTTCTTACAATAATGACTTTGTCTTATTGCCCGGCCCTGCAGTGCTGCATAGTAATTTTACCAGCATTGTATATCAGCCATATCATAATCAGCTGTGTTATTGAAGATCGGGGCTTATGTTGGCAGTCCATTCTCTTATATTACCTGAGGAGATGTTTGACAGTCTGAATCCTTGTCAGCTCCGGGAACAGGAAGAGCCTGGGTCTGTTTCCCAGTGGGAAGCACGGCCAACCTGTTTAAAGTGAACCAGAGCGTGATCTGAATTTGGGCCGGGGATTAGTGCTGTTGTCTGAGGGACTGCACTGCAGCAGTTCTTGGGGCTGAATTAACATGCTGCGTTGCTTCCCTATGGTACGGCCTCTTTTTACTTTACAACCATGTCCTTGTCATTCCTCTCTGGCTCTTACACACTTGTGAACATATGAGCATAAATATAGACAGTGGCAATATTATAGCTAAAATGAAGTTTATATTAAGTTTTCTGTACTGTAATTCACCAAGGTCAGTGGAACTGTTGAAAGTTTTGTCCTAAATAACTTTAGCTCTGCAGTTGTTGGTCATAGTTTTGCACAGGAAGTTAAACATCCTTAACCCTTAGGGACTGCTGTGCTCACAGTAATGGTATTCAACCACAAGGCAATCCTTAAAAGTCCTTCTCATTTGGAAAAAGCCAAAAAAGATTTCCTGTCATCTAAAATATGTTTATGCTTAATGATGATGTTGTAGGGTAAGTTATCGTTTCCAATGATTTTTAGACTGTTTGTGTTGTTTTTAACTTAAAAATATACACTTGGTATTAATTCTGGAGCATATGAGGCAAAATATTTGGAAGCACAAAAAGTAACCCTTCTTACATTGCATGAATTAATTCAGCTTTACAGATTTTGTGCATTAAATATCCACTTGAAGTAAGGATTAGAAAAAGAATAAACTTTGGATTAGGGTTCTGCTCATTGTCTGACATGATACCATTATGTCTGAGACAGTTCCATCTAATGTGTTTTTCAGAGTGTCTACAGTGTCTTTAGTCAGAAGTTATTGCTTGGATGATTTTGAAAAAATCAGTCTTATCATCCTCTCTTAGCTTTTAACCAAGCCACTTTAGATCTTTTAAGAGCAAGCAGAGGGGGTAGTTCTTGTTCCCAGCTTCTGGGTTCAATCACGTTTTGACCCAGGGTCAATAATGACATCATCCCCTTTTTTCTGAGAAGCAAATCATGAGTGGCCCTGGGCTCATTTCTCATGTCCACATACTCTTGTGGTGCTTATTGCTCTAGCTGTTCTTGGTTTTAAACAGTAGACACAATGCCAAAACAATTCTAACCAATGACTAAGTGAGTGTGCATATATCAGGTTTTGGAATTAGAGCAGGTCCAGCTCCGTCCAGGTTCAGTTTTGGCGGTAATGAATATTGTGGTGCTAATAAATGGGTCAACCTTTTAGAATTCTTAATCATCATCGGATTTTTATACATATTCAAACAAAGATAAAGAGAGTCCAGTTATTATTATTTGACTACCGGTAATAATGCTATTATTACAGCAAATACTACTTAGCCATTTATTTGTTACACAACAATAACGGCTTAATTAAATTCTGTTGGTAACCGGCTTTCATAACCTTTATGCCACAAAATAGGTCCAAACCATGGTACCATCATCATGTTTCACAGTCTAACATTCTTGTGCTTGAATGCTATGCTTTTTTTCTCCAAACATTGTGCTCCAAAAAGTTCTTTCATGGCTTCTTTCAAACATTTGTTTTCCACTTGACTTCTGGTTTATCTGTATTATTTCTAGAAAAATGTAAGTAGAAAATGTTCTCGTTAAGGAGATTGGTTTTCTCTTTACAACCCTGCAATGGAAACCATTCCTGTTTAGTATTTTTCTTATGGTCGACACATAAACATTAGCATTGGTTAGTGTGAGAGAGGCCTTTTATAGAGTTGCTTAGATGTTACCCTGGTATCTTTAGTGATCTCCTGAAATATTAAATGTGCATTGCTCTTTGGAGTGTTTTTTGGTCAAGCACTTCTAGAAATGTCATTAATTGTCTTTTCCTCAATTTGCACACCGTCTGTCTGACTATGAATTTGAGAAGACTTTTTAGAGATTGTTTTTGTCATGCTTAATTGCATCCCATTGATTTAAAACTCTAATTTCACCTTTAAATTACCTACAGATCCTAGGGCAGGGGTGCCCAATACATTGATCACGGTCTACCAGTCAATCGAAAAGGCAAAAGAGTTGGTCACAAAGCCTTGCCTTTCAAAATAAACTACAATTACTAATTCCTACAGAATGTAAAAACAAGTGAACCACGAGCCACAGAAGGCACTACCGTACAGGTAGTGTGGGTAGATCGCATGTCACTAAAAAAGGTGCCTATCATCCATCCCCACTGTGGCGTTTGGCAGTTGATTGACATACAGTGCAGCCAGTCTGACATCTTGTCTTTTGTAACATCACCATGCATACTCTGTCAATCCTGCAAAACTCCAGCTAACAAATTACCTAGTTAGTGGCTTTCAGTTTATTTCTCCTAAAGAAGGGGTTTAAAAAATAGTGGGGGATCTGGACCAAGTAAGAATCTAATACTGGACTGTCCATTTTAAATGTACAACATTGACTACCAACTAAATAGCGAGCTAAGAAAGAGAGTCATGAGGGACTATGTTCTGGCTATACTCTGGCTGATTCCATTCAGTGTGATGTAAGGTAAGTAAGGTATGGCCATTTTAGCATTTCTATTGTTGGCAGATCATTTTGACTCTCATTTTAAAAGTAGATTACAATCCAAAAAGTGTGGGCACCCATTCCTAGAGGACCACATGCTTTTGCCACTCACAGTTGTGTAATATGATTTTCTTAATTAAATAAATGAAGTATAATATTTTTTAACTTGTGTGTTACTTATGTTTGGACAGTGTGAGGTTGACCACATCCATCAGACAGTGTCAGGCTTTTACAGTAAGTGAGCCATGCAAACAGACAGGAAGTAACCACTGCACAACAGTGCTGAGTCATGATGGGCAAAGCAGATGGCTGTTTGCTCAAATCCCAGGTGCAGCACAGCTGCTCGAGTCTGAACAGTGACCCTACACTCTTCTGAATGTTTCTTCTCATCTCATACAAACAGTTATTACAGTGGCTACCACTGAGCAACTCTGTTTGTCATGATGACGGTAGTGCTTGCCATATTAGGTGAGCTGAGGGCTTGCTGTAGCATGTAAGAGAACTTGGAAGGCCCTGCAGGGACAAGCTTGGATTCCTTCATTAGCAGGACTCTAATGATGTGAGGCAGGGGCAGCCTCAGGCCGCAGGAGCCACTAAAGCTAACACTTACTAATTTATGAGCAGATGTATTGAGAAGGAGCGCTTGGAGCTCTCAAGAGAGGGTGAGCTATGTCATTTGAGGAAAAAGCATGTCAGCTGATTATTTATGAAGCTTGAGGAGGGGTGGCTTCTTTTTATCTGAACCCCCACCCCCCACACACCCACACACCAAGAGGTGACGTGAGGAATCAGGAAAAGCCATGTATTGTCTCTTTCATTCTCCAGCCAGTGATTACGTTATCCCTCTAGGCTTGTGAACTACAGACAGGCCAAATTCAGTCAGAAGACTGCTCCATTGCGTGTGTAATTATTTGAAGACCACTCAATTGTACGTGTAATTATTATTATTGTTACTGGGTGGCAGAAATAGATTAGGGTTAGCCTCTCCAGGGCAACGCATTCCTTCACATATGCAGCTTTCCTCCAGCTCCTTTGTAATGTTTTTGCAACCTGATCATGCTGCTACAAGGATGAAACAACACCAGTATGAGACAAGTGTTGTATTTACAGTCATGTTAGCATATTGGTTACAGGTCTGGTTTATGTTGTGTAAATGCACTGTGGGTTGAGTTTCACTTAAAAAAAAAAAAAAGAGGCTGAAATGACTTTCACACATTGTACCTTTTTCACCAACACCACCTCACATACACTAACACACACACCATGCTCTTTTCTGCTCATCCTCTCCATAGGTGGTCTGTACATCCCCGTCATAAACGTTTCTTGCATAAATATTTACAGGTGCAGCAGGCAAACATGTGACCTCTAAACAGCTTGGCGCTAGTTTTCTCCTTCTTTTAGCTGTGAAGTTTTGCCTCATCATGGGGTTGTATTATAACTCTTTCATGTGAAGTTTTCCATAATAGAAGGAGCATTTAGGGTTAGTGAGAAGCAGTTTCTCTCTAATGCCAAGTACCTCTTTATAATCCCTGACCTGCTATCAAAGAGCTATAAAAGTTAATGGGCATTTTGTGTTGTGTCTCATCAGAGAGCTATCAGTTTTTTTCCCTCCCTTCAGCCCTCCAACCTGACACATCTGAGGTTAATGTGTGTGTGTGTGTGTGTGTGTGTGTGTGTGTGTGTGTGTGTGTGTGTGTGTGTGTGTGTGTGTGTGTGTG
>JBBIGC010000007.1:15560400-15591501 GCA_037576955.1 Lepidarchus adonis | reverse complement strand
TCATTTGAATGCTTATACTGGACTACGAAGGGAAATGTATTGGTATATCAGCCCCACCAAGAATTTTTTTCACCAGCTGCCACTGGCACACATTAGCAGAGGTGGACAAAGTACCTAAATTTGTTACTTAAGTGAAAGTACAGTTACTTTTACCACTAGTCAAATGTTACTCCAATACAAGTGAAATTCATACAGTCAAATTTCAAGTTAAAGTACTGAAGTACTTGCTTTCAAAAATACTTAAAAGTACATCTTTCACTGCATTGTTGATTTATTGGTACAACACTTATGATGCCTAATGCATTAAGACTTTAGTAAACATTATTCGTGTTGGAGTAGCTCTCATTACACGCAACATTAAGAGTTAAAGTTAGTAGACAAACCTAGCAGTGGACTGGGCGAGCAAATCCACAAAGTGATTTCACTGGCATAACTGCACACAGTTACGGTAATATTACTTTATTTATTATTACATAATATCTAAAAGCTCACACAACTTCATTGCAAACTTTGAATTGTAGATAA
This sequence comes from Lepidarchus adonis, assembly GCA_037576955.1. Lineage (NCBI taxonomy): Eukaryota > Metazoa > Chordata > Actinopteri > Characiformes > Lepidarchidae > Lepidarchus > Lepidarchus adonis. The sequence goes on along the minus strand of JBBIGC010000007.1, from coordinate 15,590,976 downwards.
TAAATCGTTTCCTTACACCTCAAGATTAGACATTATTTTTTTTAATATAGCTTGTGGCACATGTGACACAATTAAAATGATATAAAATTTGGCCATGGATGCGAGCATGAAGAGTCGCCTTCTCGTCTCTGTCCATTCTCCTGCCACTAATTGACCTTGTTTGAGAAATGCTGCCGTTGCAGTATTAATTAAAACAGGCCTGACATAACACTACTGATGATTTTTGCTGTCATCTGCTTAAAAATAATAACCTTTTAAAAAAAACATTCAGAACCAAAGTTAATGAGTAGCGAGAACCTTGATAGAAATGTAATGAAGTAAAAAGTAAAGTTTGGCTTTTAAATGTAGTGAAGTTAAATGTTTTTCCAAAAAAATAATACTCAAGTAAAGTACAGATACTCAAAAACTGTACTTAAGTACCGTACTCAAGTAAATGTACTAAGTTACTGTCCACCTCTGCATGTTAGTCAGCCATATGTGTTAATCAGAGTAGCATGCACAAGCATGAGACCTTATGTAGGACTAAGGTCATTCATGAAGTAAAAATAAACCTTCCACAGAATTTGTGCATCTTTTCATGATTTTCTTTTTATTTTATTCTATTAAGTAAAATGAAAAACCCAACTAAACAGATGTACATTCAATGCTAGTAACCATCTGACAACTGGACTGGCCTGATTAGAGCCCGATCTGCCAAGGCGAGCAATTCAGTGTGAACTGACTTTAATCAAACCCACAACTCACAAAATGTGAACAGAGCAATTACAGTAATATGGGACAAAGATTCTGTAAAAATACACACCATTCAACTGCTGTCTGAAAGCTCCCTGATGGTTTTCCAGATATCCAGGTTTTAGTTAAATACTTTAACAACTAAAACATACACTCTTTCACGTGTGCTTGTGAATAATACCCAGCAGACTTTTTTTTTTACATAAAATAAAAACGTTAAATCGATAAAGAAATATAGCAAAATCCACAAATTAACAAATTAGTAGCAGGATTGTGTAAAATGAATATACCTGACTGTTACCGTAATACAATAAAAGTGATTCTAAACAAAATAATATTGATTTTATATTAAATATGCAACTCCCAGCTTATGCCATTACTACTCCAGCACAGCAGGTGGCAGTAATCTACCACCAATTAACATGTCACCTGTTCAGCGCGCGCGTGAGGAACACAACGGAGCGGAGATGAAAAGAAGAACCGAACACACACGTTGTGTCTGCGTCCTTTTGCTCCTTTTCATCTTGAGTAAGGTAATAAGAATGGTTTGTCCGTGAGGCTTTGAAATAGTTGAAACGTGGGTCTATATTCATGAAACAAAAATTATTCTAAAAACTATTTCATAAAAGCAATTAATGTATCGGTACCGTTTCACTGAGATGCAGCAGAAACAGCAACATACACCCTGGTGTTCTCCTCATAAACTAATAAAAGACATTGCTAAGGCTTTATGGAGTGATGGCACAGAAAAGTTCCTTCAACCTTTACATTACTTTGAGGTTCTTTCAACAGCAGGTGGATCAGTCACATATTTGATTTCCAAATAATGATCATTAAAGAATTCAAATTTGTAGGCTAGCTGTATTATTTTAAACCTTCACAAAATGCAACAAAAAACTCTATTACTTAAGAATTGATTCTCAAAGAAAATTGATAATACTGAGTTTTTGCAAATACTCCTTTCTGTATCTGCCAAACTACTACAGTGCATTTATACACAAAGTATTTTTACTTTGCATCTATAAATATGATGCAAGCTGTACTCATAACATATAACCATAAACAAGCATACATTAAAATGAAACTGAGGTAGAAAAACTCTTTCACTATTTTGAAATGTGTATGTAAAGTTTCCATGAAAAATAAGTTCTAAATAGGAATGCTTCTGCTGCTCTTAAAAAGTTTTTATCCAACTTTTTCCAAATATTATGCAACAATTAGCAGTTGGTGAAGAAAATGGAGTTTCCTAAAATTCTCAGGGAAAACCTTATAAACATCATATCAGGCCCATAAGAAAAGGTATTGACATCCTTGTGTGTACAGTTGGTTGGATAAAATAGAAGTGATACATTAGGCACCACAACACGCCGTGTGTCATTCCCTCAGACTAATACTACATAGGATGCATGAAAATATTTCCAGAATTATCTAAAACAATTCATTCAATTACATTCCATTTTATTTAGCACAAGAAAAAGCAATATGTGAAAAAGAAGCAATTGCTTCCTCTTCCATAGATGAATGCAGATGCGTGTGGAACTGGGCTGGTTCTTGGCTCTGTGAGTGCAGGGCTACAGCACCTGGAAGAGACAAACTGCACAGCAGCTGGCTACTCAACAGAGAACAGGTGTGCTCATTCTGACATGCATATGAGTCTTATAGCCTGTCTACACCTGCTGTTTGATGAGTGCTCTGTCAGGTTATTTGCCCACAGTTCTAACTGTCTTTAGTTTGTGCATGTCTAGTCTCCAGATCAGACTTGAACTAAAACTTTAAAGCTAAAATCATGTTTTAAAATCATGAGATTCCCTTTACACCTGTTCGCATTATTGAAGACATAGTCTGTTCTAGCAGAATGGAAATCTATGCAGGTGAAGTAACACCAGCTGTGTCTGTTATTATTGTCAAATGGAGACAAAGAGGCAAGAAGTTAAATGTTACACCTTTCTGGTTTACATAAAAAATATGCCAGGCCGTTAACAAGCTGATTGAAATGCGTGTTACTCTAAAGTAAGTTTTTAGACCAGGCAATGCTTTTTCAATCTTGGGAAAATCTTCTAATTTTGGTAAGTCTGTGCAAATTATAGCATCAATTTCCTTCTCTTACTCTGACAGGAGAGGCACCTAGTGTGGAAGGATTCATGTGTTGTGTATTCAGAGATGGTGTTCAGCATACCTTGGTTGTATTATTATTATTATCATTATTGTTGTTGTTGTTGTTGTTGTTAATAATAATAATAATAATAATAAATGAAATCTTTTAAAAATAGCATTTTGTATTTTCTTGGGTTTAGTATAAATAATTGTTTTTGATATGATTGTGGCATGCCAAAAGAATCAGAAATCAAATACTTTTTCCTTGGCATTGTCCAAATATGTATATCACAAGAATGGCTCTCATAAATCCCAATACTGTATATACTTTCACTTCAATGGTACGCTCTAACAATTCCTATTAAATAAATGCAATTGAAGCATTTCATAATTTATTAGAAGCCTTAGAACACGATATTAACCAGGGTGCCAATAATTGTGGAGGGCACTGTATACAAGTCACACATGGCATTACAGATGTTGGCTTTTGCACCTTCTGCTGATAACAGTCTGGATGGTCAATTTCCTCTTTGTCTCTGAGAACTCTTTCCCAAATAGAAAATAAAATGTTCAGCATATTTTGTGTCTGAGTTGACAATTGACACCAAGGATCTGCAGCGTTTCTACACAGAATTGAAAATTGGCTTTCTCTTTGCAAGGTGTTTCATGTTGCAGACTGTGTTAAGTGACAGTATTTTTCTCTTACCCCTGTGTGCCAGACGTCATGTTAAAATTAGTTAAGATATGAAATACAATCAAGTTGGTCAGCCCAAAAAATATATTTTTAATTGAAAAAAAATGAACATACTTAACACAGGTTAAGTAAAGGTTCGAGAGGTTTGTAATTGCACTTGTATTTGGAGAAATAAGGGTTGTATATACCACACCCACAGTGAAGTGCTGAGGTGGAAGCATGGGGCTGTTTCTCTGCACTTTTCTAGGTTACATTGCTATGGTACTAGGCTATTACACATCATTAAAGAAAACACTAATGGAGCAATGTGGATATTACAGGAAAATATATTCTCATAGCCCAAGAAAGAGCTGAAGATACGATAGATGACAATGACCCAAAACATACATTCAAAACAACTCAAACAAAACAATATATATATATTTAAAGGTGAAAGTACTTGCATAGTCTGATCAAGTGTCCCCCTACTGTTGACCTCTCAAGGCTAGAACTGACAGCAATGGCATTGGAACAGAATAAAACACTTTAAACATGCATATGCTTATGCATACATCTTTTTGTTTATAAATTCATTTAAAGCAATCATTTTTATTTTATTAGAAAACAAAAATACATGTTTTCTCACATTGTACATAAAGAACAGCTAAGAATTCATGCCTTTAAAGCATTTAAAGCACTGCTTTAAATCAAAATTAGTTTAACTAAATTGCTGCAGTAGGCACATAGTTTGTATTAAATACATGGTTACAAACAGTTTGTTGTTTTTTTTTTACAGCAGACTGAGATTTAAATGCCTGTAGATCTGGTTAAAGGTATCATTTTGTCCATTGGCATGAAAACCTCACTGGTAGACAATGCAAACACACTGCCAACGTATAAATCCTCCTGCTTTTACACTCTTTCACACACAGTTCCAGAGGCACCCCCTTTGAACCTTTCTGATTTTGGCCCCTTTTCCCCCAGCTTCAGATCTTGAGCCATGCACAGGGCTGTTGTGTTTCAGTGAGAGAGAGATGGAAAGCGAGGAGCAGGTTTCTCTCAGACGGAATCCCTGAGTTCATCTGAGGAGAGCTGGATTCAGTTATGATTTGAATGGAGGAGAAAAACTGGAAAATTGGTGAATGCCATGAAGTGCAAAGGACTGGTGGCCTCAATTGCCCCTGAAAAATACAATCCAAGGCCACAGAGATAAAGAATGGAGATTATTGAGATTTGACTTACCAGCTAAGCAAAAAAATGTTCTCTGCTCATGATGTATCCAGAGTAGAAACAGTCAATGATGCTGGCAGGTGTTTCTGAGGTGGGCCAAGGACTAAAAAGAGCTGAAGTTCCACCCTTACCTTTCATGCACTCAGTTCTCCCCACTACAGTCCAAACTTAACATTTTATGCTGCATTTGGATGCTTGCCAAAAGGTCTTTCATACCAAAAAGTTTCAAAGAGCGCATACTGCAGAAGTTTTTTCTACTTTTTCTTTGCTATATTAAGAAACAGATGTGCCTTCTTTCAGTTACACATGAAAAAAGCTGGACCACATCAGATATGCTTTATCACAATAACTGCATATCATGTTTTTGTGCATTTTTCACCAAACCATGAAAGGGTTCATTAGACATCAATCAACAACCATATTTCTGTTCTCACTTCTCCTTTCACTCCTTACCAAGCCATCATCTAGTTTTCTATGTATTTTTTATTGAGAGAAAATATTTCTGATGTTTCTGATGATGAAGGCTTTAAACCTTCAGCCCTCAGAAAGTCTTGCAAGAGAAACCATCATGCTACTGGGAGAAATATTGTCACCTACGCTTGAGAGACTTTGGAAAACTGAGGTTAACTAATGCCATCCACTGTCACATTAAGAAATGTAACCTGAAACTCTGTAATGTAAAGAAAAGCAGGCACTGATTCTATACAGAAACATAGCTGACTACTCTGACCTTAGCCCATCTCATATGGAATAATAGACAATGGAATTGTGTGCTGTGTTCAGATGAGTTCACATTTCACCTTGTTTTTTAGCTCTTTGTAACAAAGACTAAATGGACCATCCAGACTGTTATCAGTGAAAGGTGCAAAAGCCAACATCTGTTATGGTATGAAAGTGTCAGTGCCCATTGGGTGTGATGCAGAGGCATTTTTTGTTAATACTTATTTTAGCAAGACAATGCCAGGCCTCATTCTACCTGTGCCTCAACATCTTTTAGTAGAGACAGTGTATGTGTGTGTGTGCTTGAATGCCTGTCAGCAGTCCAGATCTGTCACCTACTGTGTAATGTATTTTCATGAGAAGAATCTAAAAATCGGACATGGCTACCTTGGACTATTGGACTTGCAGAATTGCAACAGATAATCGCCTCAATTCCCAAATGATTAAACAGTCTTATTAAAAGGTGATGTAAGTGGTACGCACACATTTTGATTCTACAATTGTTTATAAAATACAGTTGATCAGTGAAAATATTGGAAGTGTTTACTTCAAACTTTATTCCTATTTAGTTTTATGACCCTGCTCATTATTTCATACCATTCATTATTTATATTCATATATAAATTTCATAAATCAATTGGCAACTTTTATGTCTTTCTTAAATTTGCAAACCTTACATTACCTATACTTATATTACTTATACCCATCTTTACGCAGGACCTATGGAGCTCAGTCAGGGTGACCTTCAGGTTCTTGGTCACGTCTCTCACCCCTCTCCCTTAAGTGCTCAATTCGGTTTTACAACCAGCTCTTGGAAGAGTCCTGGTTGTGCCAAACTTCTTCCATTTGAGAGTTATGGAGGCCACTGTGCTCTTGGGGAAACTTCAGTGTAGCAGAAATATTTTGTAGTCTTTCCCAGATCTGTGTGATAATTCTGTCTCTGCAGGCAGTTCCTTTGACCTCATAGCTTGGGTTTTGTTCTGATATGCGTTGTCAGTTATTAGGCCTTCTATAGAGAGGTATGTGTCTTTCCAAATCATGTCCAATCAATTTCAATTACCACAGGTGAACTCCAGTCAAGTTGTAGAAACATCTCAGCAGTAATCAAGAGAAATGAGGGACACTTTAGTAAAATTTCAAGTGTTGTAGCAAAGGGTCTGAATACTTGTGAAATTTCAGTTTTTTCTTTTTAATAAATGTACAAAATTGTCAAATTCTGTTTTGACTGTCATTATGGGGAAACAACTGTAGGTTAATGTTGAAAGCATCAGTCTGCTACGTAAATTTAAAAAGTGAAGGGGGTCTGAAATTTTTCTGAACCCACTATGTGCAGGTATATCTAAAAAAAAAAAAAAAAAGAATATTGTAAAAAGCTCAACATTTCTTGACATTCCTTTCAGAAAGTGAAATCCATATATTGATTCATTACACAGAGTGAAATATGTGAAGCCTTTATTTCTTGGAATTTCGATGATTATGGCTTACAGATAATAAAACCCACATTTCGCAGTCTCCGAAAATTAGAATATCACATAAGACCAATTAAAAAAGGATATTTTGAACAGAATTTTCAGGATTCTGAAAAGTATGTTCTTTCCTATGCATTCAGTACTTGGTTGAGCATCCGTATGCGTGAATTACTGCATCAATGTGTCTTGGCATGGAGGTGATCTGCCTGTGGCTCTGCTGAGGTGTAATGGAAGACCAGGTTGCTGTGATCTCATCCTTCAGGTTGTCTGCATTGTTGGGTCTGGTGTTTCTCATCTTCCTCTTGACAATACTCCATAGATCCTCTATGGGGTTCAAGTTAGGTGAGTTTGCTCACCAATCAAGCACAGTAACACCCTGGTCACTGAACCAGCTTTTGGCAGTGTGGGCAGGTGCCAAGTCTTGCTGAAAAATGAAATCAGGATCTCCATAAAGCTTGTCAGCAGAAGACAACATGAAGTGCTCTAAGACTTCCTGGTAGATGGCTGCTTTGACTGTGGACTTCAGGAAAGCACAGCAGATAGCATGGCACCCAAATCATCACTGACTGTGGAAACTTCACTCAAGACTTTAAGCAATGTGGATTCTGTGCCTCTCCACTCTTCCTCCAGACTCTGAGACCTTGATTTCCAAATGATTTGCAAAAGTTACATTCATCTGAAAAAAGAACTTTGGACCAATGAGCAACAGTCCAGTGCTTTTTCTCCTGAGCCCAGGTAAGACATTATGACGTCTCTGGTTTAGGAGTGGCTTGACACAAGAAATGCAACATTTATAGCCCATGTCTAGGATTCGTCTGTGCGTAGTGGCTTATGATGCGCTGACTCCAGCCTAAGTCCACTCCTTGTGAAGCTCCCCCAATTTCTTGAATGGATGTTGCTTGGCAATCCTCTCAAGGCAGCGGTTGTCCCTGTTGCTGGTGCACCTTTTCTTTCCACTCAACCTTTTATGAATATGCTTGGATACAGCACTCTGTGAACAACCAGCTTCTTTAGCAATGGCCTTTTGTTTGGCTTAACCTCCTCAGTCTCCCACACTGAGACCATTTAAAGGTTCAGGAAACCTTTGCAGGTTTTTTGAGTTAATTAGCTGATTCAGGTGTGACACCATGACTTTTACACCAAGATTTAACTTTTTTACAATATTCACATTTTCTGAGAATGTGAATTTTGTGTTTAATTATCTATAAGCCATAATCATTGAAATTCCAAAAAATAGTCTTGACACATTTCACTCTATGTGTAACAAATCTATATAATACAGTATATGGATTTCATTTTCTGAAAGAAATGTCAGGAAATATTTAACTTTTTCACAATATTCTACAATAGATGTACATGTGTGTGTGTGTGTGTGTGTGTGTGTGTGTGTGTGTGTGTGTGTGTGTGTGTGTGTGTGTGTGTGCTGTTATTTTTTTATTTCCATGTAGTTTGAACTTCTTGTGTTTTTTTCAAGAACATTTTAACTTATACTTGAGTTTACATGCACCATTTGCAATGCATGATGGGACAGACATTAATGGCCTTTGATCTTCCAGAAACCTGAAAAAGATTATGTGATGTCTGTGGAGAAAGCTGAACTCCATACCTAAGCGGGTTCTGCTGGAAGGTTATGAGAGTGGGTAAAAATCAACACAGGAATGATGCCAACCTCACTCCCATCAGATAATAATAAGAATAGCTGGAAGAGCTCCAAAAGCTGGTGTGGTCTTACATAGGTTTTGTGATGAAAAGTGAATGAAAACACTTCTTACTGACATTTCCCAGCAGAGTCCATCCAGGACAGGACACCTCATCAGAGATACCATCAACAAATCTACTCCTAGGGAGAGAGAGCGAGAAAGAGGGAGAAAAGGGTTAGAGAGGGAGGTGAGAAGAAAAGGGCGAGAAGTGAAAATGACAGTGAGTGGGGTGAGAAAAAGAGGAATAGGGTGAATGAGAGGGAAAACTGCATCCCACGGAGTCAACAGAAGAATTTATGGTCAGGAAGGGGGATAGAAGCGTAATTTACGGTGAACTCTCTACCGTTGTCCTGCCCTCCCCTCTGTAATGAGAAACGGCTGTTGGGGTTGTGGGCCCAGGCTTCACTAGACCCCTCCCCCCTGGCGATGACACGTCATTAGTTTTTATTTCTGTCTGTACTTTTACAGCGCTTGTCTTGGAGCCAGGTATTGCTGTGCATTTCGACCCTCAGTCACTGTGTTGTATTAGCGCAGCACCCACACATCCACCTCCCAAGATGGTGTCCTGTAGCTTAGAGTCATGGCCTGGAAGCACAGATTGTCTGAACTTAATGTGATAATATATTACATGTTCCACACCTCCCTATTCATTCAGAAAAAGATCAGCAAATCTAGCAATCCCTGTTATTTACTGTAATGTTCATGAAATAATGATGACAGTTTTGATTCACCTGCTGTATAGACCATTCTATAAATGATTGTCAGAAGCTTTTTCAGATGAGTACCCTCACTTATTCAGACAATTTAACCCCAAGTCAAACTAATCTAATAGTAGAATGGGTGAGAGGCATTACTACTTGACAGGTTGAGGTTACTCTGATAATTGAATCTTGGGGCATGTGTCATTAAGTGTGTCCAAGTCATCCATGGTTCCTGGCTAAGTCTTACCTTCACCAAACAAAGACAATGCAAAAATAAAAAAGACTAACAGGAAGCAAAGCATAAGGTTATGGTAAACTGAGAAATCCTGCTTTGTGAAATAATGCCCCATCAGCCCACAACCATTGTAGAAAACAGTGAATAATTATTCAAATAAAAATTTAAAATTAATGTCAGATAATATGAAGTGTTCCAGTTGAAAATGCAGGTGTAAGTAGCTTATATTGACTCTAACTGCTAAATATAAGGCTACACAAACCATGCTTCAGAGTATTTACTGCAAAGTTTTATTTAAGTAAATTGTATATTTTCTTTTATGCAGGAGATTCAAATAATAAGGTATACAATAACCTAAAGTATATTGCAATAATAAAGTAATCAGAGTCAATATAAACGGAAGTTGATGATTTCACTGTTAGGACTCACATCATGAATGTCCATGGTGAATATCTACAGAGGAAGCAAGAATGTGTCAAGCAAAAAGAACAAGAAAATGCTACAAAAACTGTCGAGGAAAGTTAAATTGCATCATTTGTAAAATAGAGCATTGCCTTCATTGATAGTGGTGCATACTGCAGAGATTTATGGGCTATGTACTAAATATATCTTTCCCTGTTGCAAACATATATGTATAATAACTGAGTAGCCATATGGTAGCCTATGTAGATTGCTGTATGGTATGTAGAGGCAAGTGTAATATCTGTGCTGGTGAAATGTTCCCATTTCTTTTTCACTTCAGTGGGCTGGTCACATGCATGTTAACTGTAAATCTAACATAGACATACAGTACATGCTCCAAACAACATGAATGAGTTCATCTCCTCACAGATCATACTGAACATTCACACAACCTTCATCCTTTTTTCCTACTCAGAAGAAAACAGAGACATATAAAAACATATACACACTTAAACACAGGTAATGAACAACTCACACATTTTACATTCGTCTTCTCAATTATCTGTGCAGATTACTGTGCTTTCTTTAATCAGCTTTTTGTTATACATAGTCAGCTAAAGCAGTTAAAAGTAGAAAGTTTTGTATAACACAATTTCTCAAGTTTGTTCAAAATGTAGCCTTCTTTCAAACTGATTTTGTATCATTTGGTCAAAAGAAATCGTCACCAAAATAAAATCCTTCTCTCGCAATCTCTCAGACCACTAATTAATTCCAGTGACTTACCTTTGTTTCATCATAAAATAGAAATAAAAAACTAAAGTATCTCAAAAGTGTTAACTTTCCACATGCCTGATTATACAAACTGTGAACCAACACACACCATCTGCTTGGTACCTGTCACAAAAGTAAGCAGAGCCAACACTGGAGCAGGAAAACCAATTAAAATGAGATTAGGGACACGTTAACAACAAGGATGTTAACGTCTTTTAAATGTTCCGAAATCATGGAAGAGCTCACTTGAAGGGTCTTCCATGGTATGGCTACAGAAGTCTTTGATCAAAGGCAAATGTGGGACATGCAAATTTAGCCCGTCAAACAGTCATTATGGGCTGGCATATAACAGGGCAACCTTCAGAAGTAGAGTCTTTCAAAGTACTTCCAACTGCACAGACAAATGCCTTTTCCCTACTCCTCATCTAGCTTAATACAGTACATAGTTAATTATTGCAGCAATCCTCCAGTTCTCTTTGAGCATTTTCATGAATGCGCAGCAGCATTATTTCTTTTCAATATCAGTTTGAATTTCAGTGGCCTTTGGGGTGGACCATGTTCTTTCCGTTTGTTAGTCCACCACTACATGCCACTGCAGGGTTAGGTCATGGTGCTTGTTATGATGGTTGAAGCAGCAGTAGTTGGATTTAGGGCTTTTTTTCTTTTGCCGCCCCCTTTGGCACTATCTTTTGAGTCCCGGCCACGGCTTTTTCCATTTGATGGTCCTCTGTTCTTTGAAGTAGTCCCCTTGTCACCTGAACATAAAACAAACAGATTGAAACATATTTAGGATGCTCATTTAGGCCGGTGTCATGGCAGATTGGTCAAGTCAAATTTATTTATAAAGCACTTTTTACAACTGACGTTGTCACAAAGCAGCTTTACAGAATCCACGTCTGAGCACCAATAAAGCACAAGCACACCACATCAATTATATAAAGATTAAGAAACAAGTTCAGTTGAGTTTCTGCTGGTTTAAAAAAAAAATCATGACATGTTATTGTTATAATAACAAGTTAAGCCTGGATAAGCTTATCTGAGTTAACAATAGGTATTGTCAGCAATTAAAGCACACTGAGCAGATGCATGTATTAGATCAAGGGTGCACATTTACAGTCTTAACAGGTGTTGTTGAATCCAGTTTACCTGCTCAAAGACACCTGACTGACTCCTCTGCTGACTGACAGGTAAAGTGGTTTAGTGTGTTTTAGTAGGGGAACCAATAAAATGCTGGAGTTTTGTACTTGAGTAAGAATATCTGTAAATAACAAATGTTTAGAAATATAATTGGCTAAAAGTTACTGTATTTTATATAATTTATTTTTACCTTCTGTTCATTCTTTTAAATGTAGCATCATTGCTTTGCTGGTGCATTTTGTGCATTTTATCTTGTTCATCAATAATACATACTGTGTATCATGTAATCCTTAACTTTGTTTGAATTGTAACATTTTTTGGAAAACAATTTTTAAAATCTTTTCACTTTCATCAACTGAAGTACAACTGAGTGCTGAATTATTTGTAAATGCCATCACGATGCAACCCAGCACCATTTGAAGCTGGCCGAGAACACACAACAGCACTCCCTACGCCATAACTGCAGCCTAGACAGGAATAATCAAGGCCTTGTGAGGGTTGACGCCCTGAACTGGAGAAGTCTCAACACTCGGGGGGAGAGAGCTTGAAGGAACATAATGGCCTTTATAAACAATGAAGCTGGCCAAAGTGAGATGCTCTTCGAACAGCCCTCCTCCTCACACTCTCTCACAGCTAAGCTCCATGTGTGTATGTGTCTGTCACTTATTTTAAGTGCATAACTACTTCATCAATGCAAACATCCATTAGAGAGGTTTTCAGAGGCCCAGGGTCAGAGAGAGAAATACAACTGAATATATGATGTTCCAAATAAAAGGCAGCGATATGATTACTAAGGATACTCAGCAAATCTCCAGACTAACACTGTTTTTTAATATAAATCCTGCCCTTATAGCCAGAGTCCCATGCACAACAAAGTATCTCATCCACACTTGAAGTATGCTCGACAGAGGCAGGTAGTAATTAGGTCCATTTACTCCATTATATGTAACATTTTCAAATGAGAACACAAATTACAAGAATAAACTTTCCCTCTAGCGCCATTGAGCTTCCAAGTCTCCAGTGTTTAAATCTCGTTTATTTCTGTTGGTGTAAACGCTTGGACTCTGGCCAATATCCAAGCTAACATTTAAGTGAGGTAACATCACTTTTTGCCCGCCACTGGCACTCAACACAGCCGTTTCAACCACTGCAAGTCATAGTCAAAACCAAGAGGAGGGGAACACACTTTAGGGGAGAGTGAGGCCTCCGTGCTGACTGATGTTTGTTATGAAGTTGGTGTTGTGAGTCTCAGTGTTCCCTGGAAACCGAGTCAACACTTATATGGGGCTGGAGAGCATTTGCGCCGTGTTTGATGACATGAGCCTTACGGCCACTGTGCACTCCTGAATCTGGTGCTTTAGTTGTCAAGGCCTCTAGTACTTTCATACAAACAAAAATATTAATCTGTTCAGAATTTTCATAACAGTATGCAGACTGCTTTCACAAAACCAGAACAAATGTTACAAAATCAAAAATATATATTTAATGGCCAAGTAACACAGGGATCGCACGGATTACAGATACAGATTTGTTCCTGTAATTACTGTCACTGTGTTAGAAATGCAAGCTTACATGTACTACATTAAATCTCAGCCTCTTCCGCATTCAGTAGCATGCCTATAGTGGTAAATAACACTGCAATAACTGTCACGAAATATAAATTTTTCCTCACTTTCTTTAAATAACAGTTTGATGTGGTACATGAAGTAAAAACAATTAAATGTGAATTGAGTGTTTTAATCTATGTGGTTAATTTATTGAAATAAATTAATCTTCAGAAAAGGTTTGTTGCTTGTTTATAATTAAGTATTTGTTGTGATGTCACAGCTGCTGTTTGAAATGTCTAACCTAAACAGATTTTTTTCCTAGTTTTTAAATAAGGCATAATCAGCGTAGACATTAATTAGCAAATTTGGCTTTAGACTTCCATAGCTCAATAGCTCAATCAACAAAAAGGCAAACACAATAAAACAGTTTTGTTTATTTTAATTGTAATTCATTCACAGCTAAAATGTCATAATCATTACAGGCCTAAGATCACAGAATTGATCGGTTCCATTTCGAAGGTTTGTGCCAGTATTGCTGACAAATTGAGAGCTTTAGACCGAATCACCCACTCTCTCTTCACTTACGTATGTAAAAACCACTTATTTCAGCCACAAGCCAACCACATTATTAGCTATTTCATAACAAATGACGGAGATGCTTGCTGCACACAAAGTGCTTTTCTGTATAAGTACACACAATAATTGCCTCACGCCAGCAGCTTGAAGATAATCCAATGCTGTGCTTTTGTAATCTGCAGAATTTCCAGTGAGTAAGGCCACAGGTCACACATTCAAATACAGCTTCACAATTAGATACAGCTCCAAAATTACAGACTCACCATCCAAGCAGAAGCAGAAATGATCCATGAGCTGATCCAATAATTTGTGCTCTGTCAATAAAGACAGGAAATTTGACCATTTGTTTTTTTCCGCATAAACAAATAGTTCTGAAAGTCAGAGGAACAATCAGAATTTCCCAAATCTTGCTGCTGGTTTGTGCCACCCTCGTAAAAAGGTAAGCATACTGATGTATCAAGCAGCAACGTTATAAGAATTCTGACGCATTTCTGCGTGCAAGAAACATGTAAAATAGCCTTTTCTCCTGGTTTTATAACATTCCTGTTGTGTTTACACAAGCATTACTTGTGTGCATGGCAATGTTCTCCTAAATTAGTGTTATTAATGTAGTTCAATGATTTTATCAACCAATAAATAGGATCCCATTTTCAGTAAAGCGATGCATATAACCTTCAACCTCTTTCATTAGCTGGTAAGAGCTCCATAGAAATTTAGTGATTTAATATACAAAGTGTTGTTTTTTTTTTACAAAACTATTTTTAAGGGCCTGCTTTGGCAGTACGCTTCTAAACATTTAACAGTTTAATGGAGTTTGACTCCTGCAACAAAATGTGTAATAATTTGAAATCCTTAAAGTTTAGGGCCTGGCAAAATATAGAATATTAAGTTCTGACACTGAGCTTCTTTCGTGGGAAGTCACTATGTAAATATAAAATGTTATATCATAAGCCTGTCGGTCAGGGGCTACCTGGACACACACACAAAGATTTCCACATTGACAGGGCCTCTTGCATAATGCTGTTTGCTCTTTGGAGAACACTCCTACTCACAAAAGGAATTTAGTAGCCACAAGTAAACGATACACCTCCTTTTTAGATTCTGATAATGATGATTTACAGACTGAAGTCAGTTTAAAGAGAGCAAAGCCCCCATAAGTCAGAAGGAAAAGAACCTTAGCCTAAGACTCGGGCTTGTAGGCAGCTCATTAGCTCGTCTCTGATAAAGCACTAATAGGGCAGGGGCAGGCTCCATTCATTTATGACAGCAGTGATTACAGTTTCCCTCAATCTAACCTAAACACCAGAGCCCGACAAAGGCAATCGTAGCGTTCCACAAATTCGGCTTTCGTGCAAACCTATTTATTAAGCTACAGGAAGAGGGAGGAAAAAAGAGCCAATGCTTGGCAAAAAACGACACAAAGCGTGAGTTCTGCAGACCAGTAAATCACTGTGTTATACAAGCGCTGCCCCCTGTGATTTTTACAGCAGTCCTCTCAGCCAATTCCAGCAAATGCATTAACAGCCTCACTAATTTAGCACGCGGTGCTCATTTATGCACAGGGAAAAAAGGAGGTCGAGATACCAGACACCTATACATTATTTTCCCATTCACACCACACCAAAGATGGGGTTAAGAGTATGAACTGCAGAGGCTAACAAACAATGCCAACTCTGTGCTGCTGTAGTAAACATGAACGAAGTTAGGATTGTTTCAAGAAAGAACTGCAAACAAATGTCTTCCCACATGTCGAGCCTCATCAGTGCAACATGGCCCTGTCTCTGACCACCCTCTTTCCAACAAGTGTTCACAAGTTTAAAAATCTGGCAGGCAGTATACCTCCTTTATGGGGTAGTTTATAATATTTCACTGTTAATTATTCTTATGGACCCAGGGCTAAAATTCTTTCCACAATGAGGGCGTCATGCAGTGTAAATTCGCCTCTCATTTCTCCGATTGTTCTGTCATACCCGGTCCAGCATGGAGCACACTTCTTCCCTGAAGAAGAACATGCTTTTCAACCTACTCAGTAATCTTTGAAAGAATAAGAACATTTGTGGGATGAAAAAGTGGTGCAATTTACGTTTTTTAAAATGATAAAGAGGTTAGAAGGGTTCACTGTAACCACATGCTGCAACACATACCTAACCTCTAGCCTAATCCATGGTCCAGCCTGTATTGTCAGAAAGCTCAAAACCTATTCAGTTATTGCTGCACAATTTGTATGATTTCTGAAAGCAAAATGATCTGAGCAGACTGTTTCATGCAATGAAACTTAGAAGTATAAAGTACAATTTGCAACAGTTCTACTTATAAGCCAAATCTCCTAACTGTCTCCCGGACCTTAATTAGATTAGTGCTAAAGTTCAGCATGGTCTATTTTTCATGTTCACCAAACATGATGCCTTTGAGTCTACTGCACATCATATAAACTCAAAGCTACACATTGCCAGTGGGATTATATACCAAGGCAGCAAATTGGCCAGTGAACATTAAACATTTTTCACAGAAAATGTTTTGCTCGTGTCCAAATTGTAAATGAGACATCTACCAGTAAATGACAGCGGTGGGTTTTGATTCCAAAAGGCATGCAAGTTGAGTTAAAAGTGATTATTGCAGCTTAAATCCCTTAAATTCACAACCAGTTTGTATAGCTCACATACAGGGCTCTTCTCAAGTGCCATAACATCATACTGCTGCTAACCTTAGACTTCGGTAAGTGAAAACAACAATCACAAGCTTGATCTTCTGATCCAGTGCCAGTAATGCCAACTGTGCTGATGGTTATTTACTTTCCATATTCAGAGATCTGTTTATGCTCTGTTGTGACACAAACATTGTGTCCTTATGCTACATATACAAACCAAAAGCAGCTTCATGAGTGTGTGAAAAATCTCTTAAAAGTTAAGTCTGGTAAGTTTAGCTTGTTTGCACAACATATTCATGAGGGGTGTGGTAACTATGAACAGCTTCACTCACTTATTGTTTCTGCGAGCAAACTGTTTATTTACTGTTTATGCTCGCATGTCAGCACCTGAAAACAGAACTCCAAGTTCACCCTTGATGGTCTCGTGTTGTAGCTTACCTTTTCCACAAGGGATCCTCTTCTGCACACTGCACTTTCGTGTTTCAGTCTCTGGAGCACAAGTAGAGGCAGATGCAGGTCCAGTAACAGTGGCTGGACTCGGAAGCTGTGTGGGCTCCCTCCTACGGTTCTGATTGCCCTTTTTAAAACCACATGTTTTGTTTTTCTTCATGCAAGGGCTCCACTGGCTCCATTCCCCCAGCTCACATTGCACTACAGCAAGCAAAGAAACAATAGCAAAGATGAACCATCTTCTTCGGGGGAAAAAAAAAAACTTTTTCATTCTAGGAAAAGGGTGACTCAGTACAGGTCAAGAGTTATTTCAAACAAATATAGGGAAAAGAATATCAGTGGGCTTTAAGGAATTAATGACCAAGTTTCAGATTGGTAATTTCCAGCTTCACTCATATTCACTTTTTCTCCTCACTCAGAAGGAGGACCTTTGTTATGATTGATTATACATATGTGTCTTTTTTTTTTTTTACAAGCTTACGTCAAGCTCCAATCATGACCTCCATGTGGTCGTTGGCTGTTTTCATTTTTCTTTCGTTGTACTTTCTGGGATTTTCATAAGTATCTGGAGTTTTCCATCTTTTTTAGGTGGTGTGTGTGGCAGAGTAGTTGAAAGAAACTTGACATTGCCAAAAGCAATCATAAGGAAAAAATGCATGATAAGAAGTGCTGGACCAAGCCCCTGATGAAGGTAAGGGAGCATGGGTGATACCTCAGGAGTTGAGGTTCCTCACTTAAAAGCCAAGCTGTTTGGGAAGGCCAGATCAGTCTCTGGGAGTAATACTATTAGCACTGTGTTTGCTTGCTTATAACAGAACAATTTTCAAAATAAATCAATTAAGCCCTTATCATCCAGCAGGCTTCCCTCCAATGTTCCTTTCACTAGATTGAGAAACCCCAGAGAAAAGAGGAGGATGGGGTGGAAAAACAATTGCATATATCCCAGCAGGTTTCCTCTTGAACCACTGCTGTGATTGGTTTGCAGTGAAGCAAAGACTGTATTATAAAATTATGTGTGTCAGTTATACTTTTGAGGAAAAAACAGGGACTTTCATATGAATTTCAGTCTCTGTATTTTTATATCATCCAAATCCATCTTTCCCATGTTTGGAAACAGAATCTTGTCTTTTGATTAAGCACCAAACTTATACAGGACTTCAAAGAGCTCATTTCAAAGCTTTCAGTCACATATATGTCATGCTCTAAGTACAATACGGATAATGTCTTGTTCAAATAATACTATTATTCAATAAATTTAATTGCAGTGGAGAGGACAGTCATGGAAAAAAATAGCTAAAATAAAAACCACACACGGGCACTAAACTGGTTCCTCAAGAGAGTAACTTAAAGCACTAATTGTTTAAGCCACAGAGAAATATCCCTTAATATTTTTACAAAAATAAAGTAGCAACATTTAAAATGAAACTTATATTTTATATTTGTGCATTGTACACAGTACAACACTGTTGTAGTCTGTAAAAATGGCTCGGAATTATCCAAAATCTGATTTTCTTGTAACAATGGTCACTTTAGAACAGGAAGAACATTTTCTTAATTCATAGAACCACTGGAGGAGGTTCCTCCTTCTTGTTTGTTTACACTCCAGGAACTGAAGATGATTTTAGTTATTAGAATGTCATTTTGAGGATTTTTTATAAGTCCCTGTTTCAGGATAAGTACTTTCTGGCACCAGAGTAATCAAATGTGACAAAAGTGTAAAATGATCGGTCCACACAAAAGTGTACAGGGATTGGAGCTACCGTATTTAAACTGTGTAAAACAGGGGTGGAAACTCTGTTGTCCAGCACAATTTGGTGATCTCCATGCTCAAACATACCTGGTTCAACTCACCTGTTATTGTCAGGATTACTGAGTGTGTTTGAGGAGGGGAACTACCTAACCATGCTAGATACTGTCCATCCAGGACCAGATTTGTCCTGTTTTGGTGTAAAATGTTAGTTGTGTAACAGCTCTTAGTTCTAAAAAATAACAATCATGGTGTTTTCCAACTTCTCCTATGCAGTAATCTGGCAACATCCCTTCATTGGCGACATGAATAAAAACAGGAAAACACCCTTGAAGGTGTGTACAGTTTTTTCAGGGGAGCTCCACAGTGAGGAATTCCTCATAAAACATTACTAGACCTAGATGGTCTAAAAGCTTGTAATAGTGGGACTTTTTGGTGATTTATAGATCAATTTCTAATAGACTTACATCTTCAAAAGGTGCTCTAAAGGAAAAAATCATTTTACAATGCAAAAAACATTCAAATGTGTTCATGCTAAACTGATTGCTGTTTTATGCTTTAGGATGGTGTGTAGGTAGTATTGGCATCATGCAGGTGAAAGGAAAAATGGTAAACTTTTTAATTTGTAGGGTCACTCACCTACACACTCCATGGTGTTATTGACAGTGGTTAAGCCATCAGGGCAGTTGTGGTAACACCGACCACTATATGAATATAAACCCTCCTTACATTTTGCACAAAACGTTCGACTGAAGCAGTCTGCACAATTTTCTATTTTGCATTCTGAAAGAAAAAGACACAAAAAGAGGGTGAGCCATTACGAGAATCTTGCCCCTTTTACGCCCATGGAGTATTTACTTAATGTTTTCATTAGATTTATACTTAATAGCTATCAATTTTCTATGAACTGAGTGAAAGATAAATATAATAGATATTGTTGACCTTCCTTGTAGGAAGCTATGATATTTCTTGGAAATGTTTAAGTGAAATACAGAGACTGAATAAGCACGGTTTGAGATTTATTGGTGGAGGAGGAAAAAACAATCATTGAGAGGGACGATATATGCAGGCATTAAGATATATCATAAATAACATCCAAAACCTTTTAAAAGTGTGTGTCCACCTCCACCCTACCCCACAGCAGCAGGGGTGAGCAAGTTCAGTCCAAGAAAGTTTTACGTCAGAACTGTGTGTGGCTGCTTGCACTGCCATGGGATTACAAGCTCTGCTTCTACAGTCAAACGAATAACCAAACTACTTTAAATTGCAGGCCATTATAAGAGCTGCAGGAATGAAAAACAGACACCTACACACATGACTACCAGAATACACTTCCACACTCTATACCCATCACTATCATCTTATTTGGAACACAAGAAAGCCAATGTTTCATTCATTCCTCTGCACTTTTAAGCATGTCACGTAATGCTTCATACATGACACCAATAGTCTGGACCATTGGCATCAGGCAAGTTTTTTAAAATGGTTTCAGTGAGACCATCACATTAAATGGTCTGGAGATATGAAAAACTCCAATATTACAACATTGGAAACTGTCAAAAAACTTTTTGAATATACAACTTGGGGGCAGTTACACACGCAGATATACTCTATTGAATCTGGGCCAAAGACGGGAAAGGGCTTTGGAGTATTCTAGCTTAATGTTTAGTTTTTTATTTTGTTTTAACCTCTGCTTTCAATTACTACTTTAAAACGCTTGACAACTAAATTTGACATGTTTGGAGAGAATACTTTTTCACTCAAGCATTTACAAATGCACCCTTAATGTAAGGCAAATGTTGTTAATAAGACATCTTGGGGATTTGGAGATGAATCAAATACATGCAGCTGATTGAATAATTACATTGGGTAAGTCACTGAGGGGTTTGAACAGCAAAGTTCAAATGATTGCGATGTAGCCTCGCCGTAACCCAGTACAACATGCGATAGCAAAGTAAGTGCTCCTGCGTAATTAAAATATACATAGAATTTCATTCAAATAATCTAATTGCACATGTACTGATTTCCTTTTTTTTCTGACTCATTCTAATTTGACAAAATGACACAACACAGGAAAACCACAGGGCAATACCCTTTATTGTCATGTCTGAATTGAGATTACCTTTAATGACCATTTAGAAAATAACTGAATCACAACAACATCTGAGAAACATTAAGTAATGTGATGCAAGCAAAAGGCGGCATTTTCTTCCTGTAACAAAATATAATGAGTCCAAGCTGCAGTTCACACTAATTGGCTATCAAAGTTTGCCCTACCTCAAAATAGAGAAGTTCATTTGGTTTACAGCTAGAATCTCTCATTTGGCACGAAGCAGGAAAATGCTCATATTTGGCTATTAATCCACTGCCATAGAGATACCACCAAACAGTTTACAAGACACAGTGGAACTGTTTATACATGACTTCCCCTTGATTTTCCTTTTGTTACAGCAAATATTATAGACCTCTGTATATGCAAACATATGTACATAACACTGTCATGAGAGACATAAAGGGGAAATCCCATAAAAAATACAGAAAAATATAAGTGCTTGAGTAGAAAAAGGTGGTCTAGCTCTGAACTAACATGAACTTCACATTTCCAGGCCAATGTAATAATGTAGACTTCCTTACAGAAACAGACAAACAGTGTATTACCAATGTTTTGCTTTGGATTTTTTCCCTGAATCCTGTTTTTCACCCACAAAGTAAGAGAAAACAGATCGCTGGCTCGGCTATGCTGTGTAAGGCGCTCTGGTATAATGCCACTGGTGGAGCTCCACAGTAAATTGCATGTAATTAATAATTCTCTACTTTCATACACCATAATGGCAAATGTTTTCACACACCCATTGAAATAATTTAATTGAGGTGTTTCAATCACAGTGGTCACAGGTATAGAACTTCAAGCACTTAGGCAGAAGACTGCTTCTACAAACAATTTCACCTGTGCAACAAGTCCAGTCATGAAATTTCCTTACTACTAAATATTCCACAGTCAACTGTCAATGTTGTTCAGACACGTAAAATGACAAGAGTGGGGTCAGCGGATGCTGAGACGCACAGCCAAACTTCATGTGGCTTTCAGATTAACTCACAAACAGGAATGAGTTTCCATGGCTGTGCAGCTGCATCCAAGCCATACATCACCAAGCGCAATGCAAATTGTCGAATGCAGTGGTGTAAAGGGACTCTGGACTCTAAAGCAGTGGAGATGCATTCTCTGGGGTGAGGAACCATGTTTCTCCATCTGGCAATCAGATGGATGAGTCTGGGTTTGGCAGTTGCCAGGAGAACGGTACTTGCCTGACTGCATTGTGCCAAGTGTAAATTTTGGTGGAGGGGGGATTATGGTGTGGAGTTGTTTTTCAGGAGCTGGGCTTGGCTCCTTAGTTCCAGTGAAAGGAACTCTGAATGCTTCAGCACCAAGAGATTTTGGACAATTTCATGCTCCCAACTTTGTGGAAACAGTTTGTGGATGGCCCCTTTCTGTTCAAGCATGACTGGGCACCAGGGCACAAAGCAAGGTCAGTAAAGACATGGATGGGTGAGTTTGGTGTGTAAGAACTTGACTGGCCTGAACAGAACACCTTTGAGATTATTTAGAGCAGAGACTGTGAGCCAGACCTTCATGTCCAACATCAGTGTCTGACCTCACAAATGTGCTTCTGGAAGAATGGTCAAAAATTCCCTTAAACACACTCCTAAACCGGTAATATCTGCAAAGGGTGAGTCAACGTCATATTAAACTCTATGGACTAAGAATGGGATGTCACTTAAGTTCATATGTATCTAAAGGGGGATGAGTGAATACTTTTGACAATATAGTGTATGAGTATTCTTTCTGCATGAAATATATCGTTTCGATAGTTTAGTGTGCATCATCAAAAAAAGTCAGTGGCAATAGAAATACCAAGGTGTGAGTAAAATTAAGAAATCGAGCTTCAGTCAGCCTTAGTAACCGCAAGAGCTGTATCTATTGGTTTGAGGAGAACTGAAAGAATCCATTTAGCAATTTTAAACAGAAATCTTCCTCACAGCACAAATGGCAAGCCTTATTTAACTATATTTAATTTCCAAGAATCCTTTTTTATGAACCAAAACTATACTTACGTGTGCATCTGTTCACATCACGATTTCGAATGCCATAATATCCTACAGGACAGGTGGCCAGACACACCCCAGTCTGACGAATGTCACTTCGCTCTAGAAGAATAAAAAGCCGTGGTCGACATTTTGTGCATCCATTGTATTCTGAGCAGCTTTCACAGCCACTGGAGCATGATGGTGGTACTTCTGTACTTGCTGTTGGAATACACAGAAAAAGAAAAAAACAAAGAAGCAGAAGATAAATTGTGATAATTACATTTTGTTTCTTCAGTCAAATTAGAATCTGTAGGACATTACCCACAGAAGATGCTTTGTTCAACTACTGTTGATTAAATTTGCTAAGCATATGTCAGATGTTTGCTTCTACTGTAATTCTATTAAGAACAAGCAACTCGTATTACACGTAATAGATAAAAAAACACCCTGTGTTGCTTAACAGACGACAAAGGAGGTAAGGTGTGCTCAGGTAAGTCCTGTCATTCATCGTACTCACAGAATCTGTATAATACTGAATATTTAGCCGTTTGATTCAAAAAGCCCAAGGGAATGCTCTCCCTGTGTGTTTATTCTCATCCTTATCTAACAACATCATACAAGAAAAAAGCAGAGAGAACATGACAGATTTGCACTGAACATATGGAGAGAAAACTATGCACACATTAAGAAACTGTGCTGACACAAAAGACCCTGGAGGTCCAAGAAAACATCTGTGTGAAACATTCTCATTTTTCCTCTTTGTGTTCTGTACGCTCATTATATAAATCATAAACATCAATTAAAGGCTGCTGCCAGACATAAAAGTGCTCGCCCAGTTATCAACAAAACATACATTACAAGAGCAACCACAAGATATATATTGTTCCACCTGTGTAACATAGTACAGATTTCTGCCTCAAGGTGTTTGAATCAGAATGAGTTTGACCAGTGACTCCAAACATAAACACATCTTCAAGACCATTTACACTTCTGGTGCAAAGCCTCATCAAGCACAGAGGCATTCTTCATCTGATCACTACATTCCTTCCCCTCTCTCAGAGTTGGGAGAAATGAAAAAGCCACTCTGTAGAAACAACAAATATGAAACTAGCATGATAGATGGTTGGGGCAAATCACTGCTTTGGTTGGGTTTATGGAACAGTGGTTAGCCCAACACAATGCACAAGCCAAGGCACAACTGCTCATAGTCACGAGAAAAACAGCTACAGCCACCTCCATGATGAAGGAAGCAGTTCATGACAATGTTAAACACTTCTGAAGGCCAGCATGCAGAGAGTGAGATAAGACAACAAGTAACTTTCATGCCCAGCTTGTAGTGAAAATATCATCTACAGAGTTACATTCACATGAAGCATAAATCTGCCCGCAACCCTCTGCTGTTGCTCAAGCATCCTGGACGTAATAAACGAGCGGAGGATAAATGAACTGCAGTCTGTTTTCCTAAAATGAAAACAGTAATCTTGCTCAGCTTAGCTGGACAAGATTACTGGCCCAAAAGTCACTTCTGGACAAGAAAACACACAGAACCTTTCCAGGAATTGTGCTATTGCGGATAGCTGGTTGAATTAGTGCAAGTTTTATGACATCTTAGAAATAGTGACTAGACCCTAAAACGTGAGGATAGGACATTTAGTTTTATAAATTTAAGTAAACCCAACAATAATTAGTATCATCATTTAGTATAATTTTGCAAAGTAGCAAAATTATGATGAGAAAATGGGATTTTATGTGATGTGTAAGTAAGTGATTAACTCTAGGTCAATACTATATGTACAACTAGTACTTTTAAAGTCAGAGGATGGTGGCGTTAACTACGTGCAGAGAACCATGTGTCCCATCTCATATGTTGCTACCATGAGATAGGTAGATAACTTGACCCGTCATTTCCTGGACCACAGATTGCATGCGGCAATGTGCCATAATAATGGGATGTAGAGAAATCTAACTTTTCTAAAGCAATCTGTACTATAAACACAACTAAACACTCGGGCAAAATGAAATGTAGATGTTTCTGTTGCATTGATTTAGACATTTTCAGATTGCCAACAAGTATTAAAATTTGACAGTAGCTCAGCCTGTTGTGAAATAGCAGCTGTCTGAACCATGCTCACCCATAAAACTGATGAAACAATATTAAAAAGTAAAAATGTCTTCATGAACGTGAGGCAGACTTATTGGTCAACTGTGCTTTTAAGATCCTCCAGAGATATTTTGGGTAATGATTTATTTCACATTGTAAAACATTGTAATGCAGGAGATGAATATCCCACCATTTCTGTGGCTTTTCTTTTAAACTCTGTGGTAAAAGAAAAAAAACATGGTAAGTAGTGTCTTAATGAAACATCCACACATGCAGCATCTACATTTGTATAGTAGCTGCACTGAGAACATGTTTTGCCAAGTCTGTAATACTAAATTAGCCAAGGCTCTCCCTAGAGGGAGCTCTTATGTACTCTTCAAGTTACAGATTGATCCTTATGTAAATCTGCCACCAGACAGAAAGCATATAAAGAAAATACTTTAATGTTTTGATAGTTATTTTATATCCATTTAGGAATATGGTATTAATTTACAGGATTTTGCTTTTATTTGAAACAAATGTCTCTTGCAGAGTAGCAGCAAAGGGTATCTATATGCTTTATGGGGGGGGGGACTAGTTCAGTTCTGTCTATACCTAATATATTTGGAAATTTACAAAACTTTTAAAATCATCTAACATACATGACTGTGATTTCATAAAATTTAAAAAGCCTGTTTGATCCTTTAATTCTGAAATCACAAATTCCTTAAGAGTACTGACTTCAACGCAACATATGCTGTAAATCAAAAGAAGTAAAGCAATTAAAGGAAAGTGGTAATTCATAGGAAACTCAATAGCTATAATTATCTGTATTGGTGAAGCAAACAACAGGGATGAAAATACACACACGCAATCTTTACTGCTGCAGTTAAATGTTTATAACAAGTTCACTACTGTGTTTTGAAAGGCTCTGATCCACTAGCAAGCACTCTATGATGAGACACATGGGGATAGAGGGAGAGAGAGAGAGAGAGAGAGAGAGAGAGAGAGAGAGAGAGAGAGAGAGAATTCTGGTAGGATAGTTGTGATGACTCACTGCGTCTATGCCTTCTTCCTCTGGAGACTTTGATGCTGTCGTTGTAACCCATGGAGCTGAGGAAGACCACCGCCAACGCCACCAGTCCAAGCTGCATAGTCTCTGCTGCCCAGCTGTGCTGGGTCTCCCCCTGCAGGCAGACAGATGCAGCGGGGAGCACCCCTTCCACGATGTGGCAGGTGGAGCAGTCTACTGCCAGCTGCGGCCGCCACTGCCTTTAGCGGAGGCTACTACAGCTTCAAGTCCAAACATGGCCAAGGCCATATCGTCCACGATGAGGAGGATGATGGAAGTAGTTCAGGTGCAGGGAGATATGCTGAGATAAAACTACCAGCCAAAGGAGCTGATGGAGCCCTTTTCAACCCATGAATCCAGGCAGCGCTGGAAGCAGCAAGTAGCCCATGCTGGCGGAGGCCAGGAGAGGCTGGTGTGAGTGAGCGCCCCAGCCCAGGAGCATGTGTCTTATTAGGGATGCTGGGAGGAGCAGTGGGAATGTAAAAAAAAGAAAAAGAAAGAAAAAAAAAGATGGAGAGAGGTTTGGAATCCTACGCTTGACAACGAATCCGTCAGTGCCAAGACCTGCTGGGGAGAGGGAAGGAGATGGGGAGAGAGTTGGAGGTGGATGGGAGTGGGTGGAGAGGGGTAGAGAAACACAATGAGACATGAGGTTTAAAAACTCCTCTGTTAAGTCAGTATGTCAAAAGAAAATCCAAGTATTCTGATCAGAGGGAGATAAACAATTTTAACTGAATTATCTTCTATAAAATACAATTCTTTGACTAGACCCCAGACATAAGGTGTAGGGAAATTATCTCTCATTATAATTCTTATATATCTTTCATTCTATTTTCATTTGATTCTCAGCAAAATTATCTGACTATAGAAACTGCATACTACAATTTTACCAACAAAACCCCAAAAATTCCTGCTTTATTTAATAATTTGCTTGATATAGTAAATCCATATGGGCAAAAAGTGCATTATGTAGAAGTAAATTCCTGTTGAACTAGACGTTACTGCTGTGTCTTGGCATTAAAGCTGAGACCAATTCTACCAAACCATTAGCAGTCGTGGCACAATGAAACAAAATGCCACAAATAGTTTTTGGTCAATGCACTTCGAGTTGCCTTGTCAAGAAGGGTGATGAATGAAAAAACATGTTTACTCCATTTTTCTGAAAACAATGAGGACAGAGAAGCATGTCTTTTTCACTCTGAAAACAGAAAAATCACAGCACGAGAGTTGGACACTAAATTACCCCAACTGTCGCGTCTCTTTAAGAAAATGAAAGAGATTAGAGAAGCAGATCCTAAAATGCTGATTCTTACATTCCAACAGAACGGATGAAACTACGCAAGAGAAACTTCATGCCTGGTAGTATCTAGGAAAGCAGAGCCATATTAGGCCACTGTTCCTCTGAATGTTGCGTCGTTTTGCAAGTGAAGAAGGCGTGAGCTGATTCTTAGCTTACCAAAATACACTGAATGCTGAAAGCATTGTAAACAATAAAATTTCATTCATAATGTGAAATCACCACGGCCTTCATATATCACCAGCAGTAACATGGACAAGATCACATTTTTTTCAAACAGGGTTTATCTAGTAAGTACTGGATGTTTCAGTGAACAGTGCTATTTAATACACTGTTCAATGAACGATGAAAGGTGAGATAGGCCAGACATACTAGATAAGCATAACTTTCACTTTGCGTTGCAGAGCAAAAGAAAAGCCTCTGAATTGCTCTTGAGATCAACCAGACAATCTTCCTCAAGCAACAGATGAAACACATTGATATCTCATTGTACAGTAAGGCCGCTGTGAAACTTTGTTAGCGCAATGCAGGACAGTGCTTGATTACTGTGTGATACATCATTTGTAATAGAAACAGAGGGGACTTCCCTCCTTTTGGTGAAGCCCTGGGACCACTGGTAACAACCTACACTGTGTTAAACACAATGTACGCAACACTGAGACCACACTGAACACAGGGTTGCAGGTTTTCTTACCAATTGAGCAGAACATCATCTGATTTCACTTGGTTAAAGTTTTTAAATTACTTATTAGTTATATGAGATGTGCTTCTTCTCGGGTGAAAGAAAAACCTATGATCACATCAGCCTCTTCTGGACAATAATGGTGACCCCTGCTTTAAAATGCAAGGTTTGCATTGTTGTAAAGAAAGGCATCCCATTATATTCACATCACAGTGCTGAAGATCCCTCTCCCCTTTCTAACACTGCCATGACTGTTTTGATTAATTACTTCATAGGAGTCACATGGGGCATCACAGTTGTAGAAGCATGCTTCCCAAAACTTATCCCTTAAAATTATGCTCAAGAACTTTCCTGGAGCCAGCAAATGTTTGTTAACACATACGATGGCAACAAACAAACATTACAAAACACTACAAAAAACAGATACTTATGTACAGATATGGGTGTCCAAAACAGAAGGATTACCTCAATTTCTCACATGAATAATTAAGAGCTCTCAGAAACAGGCCATTACCCTCACATCATCTCCACAGCACCACCTTCATTCTCTGCTGCCCCAAAGGACGTCTCTTCTAGTCTGAAAGTTTATTTGTCTTTGACGATGAATAATAGACAAATGTCTTCAACACCTTCCTCATATTTATTAGCATGAGCCAAAAACTCCCAGTGCCTGTTGTCAAAGGCCCAAGTTATTGGGGGAGATGTGTCATGTCTTACACACGCATATGCCATGGAAGCAAAAAAATGATTGTGTATGATAGTTTCCAGTCACATAAGACCAGAAACTCCTCTTTTGGTGTGGCAAAAAGGCATTAGGTGCAACTAAGCAACAGGGTTATAAATATTATTTCACTTTCACATGAAAGAAAGAAAGAAAGAAAGAAAGAAAGAAAGAAAGAAAGAAAGAAAGAAAGAAAGAAAGAAAGAAAGAAAGAAAATGATAATCCTTATCTATAATCTTGTCTACTTGAAGGTCTCATCCTATAAAGGCCTTTTGCTGTCCTAATAAGGAAACCCCAGTAAGGGTTTGCAAGGCATCTTCTGTACATGAGTGATCGTCTCATTGAGGGGCACTTAGACACTTCAGCTTCACTCTGAGCTCTGTCTTTGCCTCTTCATCCATTACGTTCTTCCTCACTGCCTCCTTTCAGCCCAATGACAAACTGAAACTAGCACCCGAAACCCTTCATCAAACACTCAGGAGATTAAATTGCCCGCTTTGTAAGTTCTGTTGATTTATTAATTATTTAAACAGCAATGAAAAAGAGCTGCCACCAAGGGAGAGTGCCCAAGAGGGCACACAAACAACCCATTCTCTTTACTGGCTTGATAAAGTGTGCCCTAAAATGTCCTAGGATGGGACGTATACCTGCCATAGCCAGTAGATCCATCTATGTCCTCTTTTTAACTGAGAAGCTTTTTTCATTCTATATCAAAAAGTCCTACAGCCTTGCATAATCTGCTGGGCCCTAGATTTAGCAGCAAGTTAAAGCAGACCCATGAAAAGACCAGAGCAATAAACAGGCCATAAACACAGTGAGTAATAAAGCACCAAACAAAGCAAAGGAGATGTCTGGGCTGCTCAATGCCCAATAAGTAAGACAACGTAAAAGACATAAGCAAAAACAAACAAGCACAAGCAAAGCAAAACAAGGCCGACTGATGAGCTGAAACGATTCTTGCATGCAGATCTTTCTAAAAACCATTGGCCATGGCTTTAACAATCATTTCACTACTATGAAGATTTAAGTTGCCTCTTTAACATAATGAATAAATATATGTTTGTTTCTCATGTTTTTATTGGAATGGAGGAAAAATGACTATAATCTCTCCAAATCTATAAAAACTCCACACACAATGAGAGTAATCATAACCTTTAATATATAACACAGCTAGTATTATAGGGATATACACTCGTAAAAATCTGTATGTAACATCTGTACAGATGCACACCTGGTGCAACCACAGACCACAGCAGGAGCCACAGTCATTTAGGTGCTCAGCTCCTGCACTATATGTTAAAAGCACTGCAAATGCAGAACAGATGTGGGTCTACTCTGAACTTCCTTCTTCTGCCCTCTTAAATCATACCCTATCATTTATAGCAACACAGTGAACCTAACACCATGCTGCTTTCTTCACAGTACATTCATCTGGACAGATTTTGGAGCAGATAAGTAACACAGCACACAGCTACTCTTGACACATCAGCACTGTCTGAACAAAACCTCGTACTTTCACAGGAGAAAGAAGAAGAAGAAATAAAAACATTCATAGCTTTTAATGTTCATGGCATCTTTGGTCTGTTCATCAAGACATTCTCTCATGATGTAAAAGGCAGTGGGCATTTTCAAACCATGAGATACAAGACTGTGATACGGGCTTTGTTCATTGACATGTCTAGCTGATGGTCAGAATTTGCTGCATTCATATTTCCCCAAGAATATCACAGTTATTGAAATATGTTAACACAACGAGATACATTGATATAACTTCAGCACAACCTTCCAGCCAAAATGGATCACCAG
>JBBIGC010000007.1:15543195-15559972 GCA_037576955.1 Lepidarchus adonis | reverse complement strand
TATATGTGTTTCAGTTTATATATGTATAATGTATAATGTATATTGTAAATTGTAATGTATATTATAATTATTTATAAATCTATCAAGTTGTGTGGAGCTACAATAAAGTGTGTCAAGAATATAATCGGAATGTTGGCCATGGCTGTAATTGTAACTTGTGTATTCTTTTATATAGGCCCAGTGTCCTTCATGAAGTTTGTATTGATGTGCCTTTTGGCAAATGACTGTATACATGAATAAGTCAGGCTGCAAAGGTCTCTGCTTCATTCATTCTAGTGTTCTGCTTTCTCTCAGTGGAAGTGAAAGGTGGTGGGCTCTCAATCCTTGCTACTGCTATTATTCCAACAGATCTAGTATGTGCATGGTCATGTAGCATTAACATTTTAAGACACTTTCGATTGTGAATGATACTCCTTCCTTAACTAGAGATTTTCTCCTGCAGGTTATAAAATATATCATGATAAAGTGTTAAAACATACAAATAAATAAAATAATTCCATCTCTATCACCGCCACCAGGTCTCTCACTGCCAGACAGCCGTGTCTTATGGTGGATTTAGCAGCGGTTGCTGAGGTTAGGGGAGGGAGAAAGAACACATTGAATCCTATAAGTTTGTCCTCTATTCCACAGCATGTTTTATGAACTGGCAGATAAACGCTGTCAAGTGCACAGTGCCAGAATAAATCCTCTGTTCCCCAGTGTCCTTTCCCTTAAAAGCGCATGGTCTTTGAAAAACTCATAACTTGCTAAAGAGAATAAAGAGTATGTCTTTAAACAAACAGGATGTTTAATAGACTCTGATGGAGGCATTTGGGGAGGAGTGGGGCATATTTCAACCTGACACAGACCTCCAAAATAGGCTAAATATATGCACCAAGACTCCCAACAACATCAACTTTAGACATTTAGATCATTTTTCGTTAGATTCAGTAAGAAAAAAGTTATGCTAAAATCAAGTATCATAACAACAATTATAATAATAATAATAATAATTAATAATAATAATAATAATATTGTTGTTGTTGTTGTTGTTGTTATTATAACTAATAATATACTCATAAACATAATAACCATAATACTACTGACAATAATAATAATACATACATAAATACATACATTTACATATGATTTGTAAGTAAGCTAAATTAAATTTGTTCACTGAAGTAAAATAATTTATTTGACCAATTATACAATTATTTATTATATAAATATTTGCACAATAAAAAAAACACAAAAAATTAAACAAAAAAACAGTTCATTATGTCCAGTCAGTCCAGAATGATAAAAGCAGTTAGTGGATCTCTCAGAAGCAACATGCATCACTGTATGTCTGACAAAGTGTTTATACAGAGGGAAGCTCGCATGAAACCTACCTCCTGTGTGGATCTCCTGGATGGTATGGCACATGTGATTTAGGCTCTGTCATAAGGGTCACACACTTCCCATCGGTGTTCTTTACCTGTTTCTGTCCTCAGGAGCGAGATGTCAGGTAGAAATCCGCGTGAACACTGATGGAAGTCGTGCCAAAAATCTAACAACCTGTACTGAAAAATGATTAGTTTTAAAAAGAAGTATTTGGGACAATGTCCGGGCTCCATTCAGCAGCGTCTCTCGGCGCAGCCCCCAGAGGCCTCGCTCACTGCGCGCCGCTCTGTAGTCATTCTACAGTAAGCTCCACATAAATCCACTTATAAAGCCCGGACAGCATCCAGCTCGCGCTGAGAGCTTCAGTCTCAGAAGTTTGCATCCAACTCCATCCAGTGCAGTTTCAGCGCGCGCAGGCCTGAGCTGGCCCCACCCCTAACACCATCACACACACACGCACAACACAGACACGCTCATACACACAGGAGGGAGAGAAAACCTGTGGTGGACTTCTCCTGAACTTCTGTTCCGAGAGGAAACTAGAACGGGGAAAATGACAACTTGTAACCTGCTCCTACCAAAATAGCCTTTCCTAGTCTAGAATCTTCACTAGTGCTTTATGTGTGAAGCTGCAGGGAAACAGTAAATAGGTGGGGTTTTTCAGATCTGACAATCCTATATCGTGATTACAACAGTTTAGTCCCTAATCAAATATTCTATCCAGACAATCCTCATTGTTAAAGGGAATTTGGCATGAGAGGGTTGTGAACTTCTTGAGAAAATTTACATGTAAACTGTAAAAAATTACATCAGCATCACAAGCAGACCATAGAAGCCACATTCACATCATTACATGTGCATAGACACTTGACACTTTCAAGGCAAAAAGATTGAATCAAACCAAAAATGCTGAATTGCACGCTTGTAAAGTGAACATTGCTTAAATTTTCTCTGCAGAACAACATGAAACTGTTTCAGTGGAACCAATAAGGGCACTCTCGTCAATCAGTAGAAAACTACCGGTACCATAGGATTTGGGGGGAGTACCTCAGTGTTACCTTGGCTGGGAATTGCACCCGTGACTTTAAGATTGCTAGGGCAAGATCATAATAAAAAAAAAATATATATATTTTTGTTCAATTTATGGCACAAAAGGTGACTATGCATCAATGTTTGCTGAAAATATTGTGTATTTTTTCCATGTCCTATCTCACCTCATGGTAAAAATGGTGAGAGAGGTTGTTAATGATTTCAAGGCAGCTGGGACAACAGTCACAAAAAAAAAACCATTGGTAACACTCTATACCATAATGGACTGAAAACCTGCAGTGCCCGCAAACGCTCCCAACTCAAGAAGACACATGTGATGGCCCATCTAAAGTTTGTCAACTGTTACATGTCAGAGGTGAAACGGTAGTATTAGTGGCTTTTCTTTTGTCTTGTCTTTGTGTACAGCTGTTGGAAGTTCTGCTTCCTGTCTCTTTGACCAATCAGAGGACAATACTGGGCGGAAGGATGCGTTGGTTGAAATAACATCATTATGGAGTTTTAGTACCTAAACAAGCTCTTAAGAAGGACATTAGGGATTGAGTTGTGACATTTATTGGAGGTAGGTGTACTTAGTCCGTCAGGTGATCATCTTATGCCAAAGGATGAGATAAAAACACCAGTTGCAGAAATACCTAAACCACAGGGCAGTATTAGAGCGACAATGCGCGTTTAGGACCTGTTAGTCCTGTGTCCTCTGACTCATAAAACTGACTCACAAAAAGAGAAGGCACAAGCACGGCCAGCAGAGTCTGAGTTAAAAAAAAATGGCTATTCGGAGGATGGAGCTTGATGTTGAGTGGGAGATCTGGTTGAGAGAGCTGGATATACTGTACCAGCCACGAAGATGGCTTCTCTTTGGTGTTTTTGAACGTGTCGCTATCGCTCTAAACTGGCCTAGGGATATTTGGTCTCTTCTTCTGCAGTGTAAATTGACAGGAAAAGCTCAGGAAGTTTGCTCAGTGCTATCTTTACAGGATGATTTGAATTATGGTGTGGTAAAGATTTTGCATGCATATGAGTTAGTACCTGAAGCATACCGTCAGAAGTTTAGGGCTTATAAAAAGGGTTCGTCTCAAACTTGTGTGGAATTCGCTAGAGAAAAAACAATTTTGTTTGATAAATGGTGTGTCTCATGGAAGGTTGCTGACTATCAGTCCTTACAGGAATTAATTTTGTTAGAGGAGTTCAAGAACTGTTCACGTGAGCGTGTTTTGCGGTATTTGAATGAGAATAAGACTGCCTCTTTATCTGAAGCAGCTGTATTAGCAGATGCATATATGTTGACTCATATGTCTGTTTTCAGACCTGTAAATACTGAGTCTAAAGAATTTAAAGACAAAGAGTCTGAACAACGGATTAAGAGTGTACAGAATGTACGTTTTTCAGATTAATGTTTTTACTGTCATAAGCCAGGTCATGCGATAAATGTGCCAAATTGTAGATTATTGAAGCGAAAGCAGAAAAAACAAACTTCTAACATTAATGCTTGTCCAAGCATGGCGTTGTTGGAGAATTCAGTAAGTTGCAGCTTGCCTAATTCTGATCTTGATCCTACATATCAGCCTTTTATTTCACATAGACCTGTTGCTCTTGGGCAAATTAACTGTGTCACATACGGATATTACGCAACACTGGGGCTTCACAATCTGTGATATTAGCTGATGTTTTGTGTTTCTCAAATCAGTCTTTTTGTGGTTCAAATGTGTACTGTAATCTCTGGTACATTTAGGGTGGGTGTTTGTTCATCCTTACCTACAGGTGGAATTCACTTCATTATGGGAAATTACATTGCTGGGGGAAAAGTTCTTCCCGTGTTAGAGGTATTGGGGAAAAAAAACACCATGGCCACTGTCAAGCATGGAGGAAGAAACTTTATGTTTTGGGGGTGCTTTTCTGCTAAGGGCACAGAACAACTTCACCACATTGACTGGAGGATGGTCGCGGCCATGTACCATACATTTTGAGTGAAAACCTCCTTCCCTCTGTCATGACACTGAAAATGGGTCGTGGATGGGACTTCCAGCATGACAATGACCCAAAGCATTTAACCAAGGCAACAAAGGAGCAGTTGAAGAAGAAGCATATTATGGAGTGGCCCAGCCAGTCTCCAGACCTTAATCCCATTAAAAACCTGTGGAGGGAGCTGAAGCCTTGAAACCTAAATGATTTAGAGCTGATAAGCAAAGAAACATGGACCAAATTCCTCCTGCTATGTGTGCAAATCTAGGCATCAACTACAATAAAAGTCTGACCTCTGTTCTTGCCAACAAGAGTTTTGCCACTAGATTCAAGATTTATTGTCATGCAATGCACAGGTACATGTACAATTAAATTCTTACTTGAATGCCTTATTGCAGACTAAATACAATATACACACACAGGGGAGGTGGGAAGAGAGAGGAGGAGTATGGGGGAGAGGAAATATATACAATAAAATAAGGAAAATAATAATAATAAAAAGCAGTACAAAATTATTCCTGGATTTTCTTTTTGATATTCTATCTAATGATATATTCTATTATTAATATTATAGGCTGTTCATTTCTTTGTCAGTGGGCTAACATACAAAATCATTGAGAGGTCAAATTGTTTCCTCCACTGTATGTATTTACATATAAAATTAAGTTGTTCAGTTACACTACTGAAAATCTTTTCTTTGTACTTTTGTCAGTCACTGTAAATAAAATTGTGTGAATTACAATATCACAGATTTTTATCTAGAGAATAGCTATACAACATTTAATAACTTGACCTGGGGATTTCAGATATTATATATCAATATTCAGATATCTCAGCATCGATTACTTAGGTCACATGTGGTAGATTAAGGTTTAAACTTACCTCTGCAGAAAGGTAGATCTCTAGGAGGACGTGCAGGACAAGGCACACCTCCTTTAGACTAGAATTAAACCTTAGTCTAGAACTCTTAAAAAAAAAAAAAGCAGCACTGTGCTGGCCTCTTTTATACAGTGTGTAGCTTATATATTTACAGTACAATGACCATTGCCCCAAAAAAGAGCACAGACTGCACTACATGAAATTACATGCAGAGCATAAAAAAGCTGATACACAGCAATGGTAGGATTCTGCTATCATTGCTGTTCATCATTTTGTGGAGAGTGAGTGGCATGCAGAAGAGCTATATAATATTGACCTTTTTTGTTAACATTTCAGGAAGAGTTTTTCTAGTCCAATGTAAAAGTTTTTTTTAGATATTTAAAATTTGGAAAGGCCTCAAGCAAAGTGGCAATGCTCAAAGGTTGGCACAACCGGGAATGGGTAAGGAAGGGATGAAACAGTTCTGATGCTCTGATTTGGGTTCTGTGACGTAAAAGGTAAGCAGCATTAATTACACTTTGTGCCTAGAGGTTCTCCATTATCACTCATCTCATCGAGCTTAAAACAAAATGGGGAGTTTGATGGCCAGGATTTGGGCATTTAAGCTAAAAGTGAGTAATTGCAGTCTTGATAAGAATAATGACTCTGTGATATTGCCATAATTAGATTTTTTGTTGTTGTTGCTTTTAAGCTGTCAGGTGTTTGCTGATATTTAGATGCTTGGAGTCATTAAGTTGGATTTGTATCATGTAAGAAAAAATGTAACTGTTTTCGTGAGTTTGCTGCTTTAAAAAATTATGTTCCTAGCCAAATGCATTTCCTGTTTCTTTACAAGTTGTGAAGAAATTTTAGCACTATTTCTGTGTGTACAAAGATGAGGGTGCGTGCCACTGGCTAATAAAGAGCAGCAGAGTTTTCCTAATGAGTTCTGGCTCAGCAATCTGTTTTAAAGAGATGGGGTTGTTTCCAGCAGAACTGAAGTCATATAAACCACTCTCAACATGACATGGAGTAAATGTTTTTCTTAGTCTTTATGCTGTATTTATATTATTGATGTTGTTGTTGTTGTTATTATTAGTAATAGTTGTTGTAGTAGGAGGAGAATGATGTGGAGGAGGAGTATTGGCAGTATGTCTAGGGATTGGTTTATTATTATTTTATTTTGCAAATGTATGAATGTAACTCATATTATTAGTGTACTTTTATGAGTGTGTTTTGTTAGTGTTATGTTTTTTCTGGATTTACAAGTATAGCAAAATCTTAAGTGTTGCATTGACCTTTAGAGCATTTATTTGGTTCAACTGGCCTTGAAAGATTTTAATGAGGGAGTTTGCTATACAGTCAAACCCTGTTAGCTCGCACCTATTGGTTTGCTAACCCAAGTCTCTCTCGTGGTAGTCCTGTATTACCAAAAAGCTTTTAGTAGCATTTAGTTCAACTGCATTCTACTATGACAAACAAATGCTGTAAAAAAAAAGGGTGCCAGCAATTTAACCACAAATCACTGTATGTCCCTCCAGAGGACCCTGTACTATAATATAGTCATCAGGTGGAAATTAAAATGTAACATATATCTGGTCATACTATTGGAGGCGGACTGTGGAGCTTGGTTTCCTGTTCGATGGTCCAGACACCAAGCAGGCTGAGGATGCATCAGTGATTGGACCATCGTACGTTAGTGTCGCCCACCCACCAACAGCAGCAGCAGCAGCCAAACTATAGAATTAACATGGCTGACTGCATTCTAGGCTACATTGCTAACACAAACCCAAGTTTGTCGAGCCATAGAGGAAGAAATGCATACACCGGACACGTTGCACATTGTGGCAAGGGCGGTAAATAACATGGTAGGAAATCTGTTCTGCAGCCTTTCATGGCGAGAGGTGAGGTTAACGGAGATTGACTGTACTCTGTATGATCCTTTGCCATTAGGACTTCATCTGTTTATGAATGTGCTCCAAACACAGCACAGAAAACACCAGGGTACATGATTCTAAGACTATTATATTTTTGTTAAATTGTAAAACTTTCATAGAGCTCTGTTAAGCCAGAGCAGATGCAATTAAAAATGCCATAGAATGGAAAATTGTGTTTACCTAAGCATAGTTGAAATTTTATACCATTTTATATTCCAAAAAAACACCACTATAATGTAACAGTCTAGTTCTTAATATTCGCACCTCTAAAATGTACATAGTTGTGTAGTTTCTTCGCTTGAATGTTCTTTTGCGTTTGTTACTGCACAGAGTTTGAATGTTAAATCAAATGGCCAGTTCCATCGCTCAAACTGCTTCACCCTGTGGGTTATGATTGACGTTGTTACGAGATGAGGTGTGTTTCTGATGGAGAACGGAAAATGGGTGGGCAGCGCTCGCAGAAGAGAGGCGGAGTTAGAGTTTGTTTTGGTGGAAGTTAGCGATTGTTGTGAGAGAGCGCGAGCTAGCAGGGCAGCTTGTTTAAGGAGTAAAAGAGCACTAATGTTACACAGAGAGAGTCAGGAAACAGATAAAACCCAAGTCCCAACAACATCACGCTACATGTGAGTTCTTTGAGCGGCTGGTCCAGAAGAGAAGAGCTGCTTCTACACTGAGCAGTCACGGCAAAAAAACGGGAAAAGGTAAAACAACGTTTATACAAAAAGGGCAAAATGTACCCAAAGACAGGTCATTTAGACTTTCTCCCTTCCTCGATAGCATCCGACGACAAAACAGTTTTGATACGAAAAGGTTCTTTCAGTATGATTCACTGCAGGAGGACGGAGCCCAGGTGGTATGAAGAATAGATTGGTGTACGGAAAGCGCGGAGGGTCATTACAGATCGACGTTTACTACAGACCGGCTACTATTAGGGACCCGTTATAATAGTCTATATTTTTTGTGAATGTGACATAAAATATCAAACACACTGAAAGAAGATGAAGAAACCCTAGTTGAATAAATGACACAAAAATCTTTTATTTGTTATATTATTATATTTATTGAAAACAAATATCCAATAACATATCTGTGTGTGGCAAAAGTAAGTAAGAACCTGTGCTTTGCAGTAATAACCACAACTGCAAGGTTTGTAGTGACTGTTGATCAGTTTTGCACATCAGCTTGATTTTAACCCACTTCTGCGTCCTGAGCATCTTCAATTCTTGAATATCCCCCTACGCCCACTGAAGAGAGCAGCATGGACAGAAAGCTACCTGATCTCCCCTAAGGAACTGCAGATGCCTCGTCACATTGAACTCCTGATCTTATTTATTCATAGTTTTCTTCTCTTCTTATCGCTCTCTGGTGTCGACCAGAGGAGGATGGGTTCCCCTTCTGAGCCTTGGTTCCTCTCAAGGTTTCTTCCTATACTTAGGGAGATTTTCTTTGCCACTGTCGCCTTTGGCTCATTGGGGCTCGGACCCGGATTCTATAAAGTCTGTAAAGCTGCTTTGTGACAACGTCAGTTGTAAAAAGCACTGTATAAATAAAATTGACTTGACCTGAATTGGTGGGTTTCCTCTCATAAACTATGGCTTTAGGTTTTTCAGCAACATTTAGATTGTATTATCAGAATTTATTGTTTCATTAAAACTATCAGGCCCAGATTCTCTATTGATGCTGGCAATAGAAAAACTACTATATATATATATACACAATCTATAAAATAACATTACATTTAGGAGTGTACAGTGTAAACACATTGTTGCTTTCAATATTTAGTAGCACTACTCTGGCATAAAATTTTATGAAAATGATGCGATGAAAACAATTTCTTCTGTAAGTCTTAAAGATACATGTTTTTCAGGAATCTTCATCACTTAACAACAGCAAACTTCAGGTTTAGTAGTTATGATTAATTTAGGATTAATTCTTTTTCAATGTAGTTTTAGAACACACAAAAATGACTCCTGAAGCCAGTGTATAAAGAGAAAGTTTTTTTCTTTCAGACCATACTGTGCCCTCTGAGCTTGGGAGGAAATTAATAAACCTTTATTGCAGTAATCCACCCCCCAGGTTTTAAATCCAGCACTGTTTGAAGAGAAAGATTCTCATTATCCCATACATACACTGTGGGGAGGGTGGAACAGCAGTAGATTTTCTTATACAAAGGAGTGTAATAACTGTTTTAGAGCATGACTTAACATGTTGATGAAACTCACAGTGGATGCAAGAAGCTGATCAGAGCATTACCTCAGTGGCTTTCCCAGGGGCATTGGGTTCTCAGTGGGCTATAGTCTGACCAAGGGTATGAGATAAAAGCTTTAATATAATTTAAGATATTCTGTACGTAGTTTTGTTTATTCCAAATTTTTCAGCAAAAAAGCAAGCTTTTATCAGTGAGAGAAGCGAATATACCACACTTAAAGCAAAAAGTAAAAGTTTAAAGTAAAAAGCTACCAATACATGCATATGCTGAAAAATAAGCTGTGGAATACAAAAGAACTATATTTTTAGAAATCTATTCCTTAAAGTACTTTTCAGCTGGTCTTTAAGTGTCTTCTATAAGCACTTGAATAATTAAATTACTGCTACATTTTAGTTTATTTATTGACAAATGTGTGTTTGAAACGTGTATCTTGACATTTTTTTACAATGGAAGTGACTGCCGAACATGTCAGATTTTAGTACAATATAATATAAATTAGTTTTTAAAAAGTGCAAGTGCTACAGATTGCTTTAAATCTCTACTTTTATATTATGGACAAATAGTTAAGATATACCTTTGTAATGTATGTAAAATGACTGGACCTAAATACCGATGTAGCTTAAGATTAGAGAAAAAATGTTTGTAAATCATGCTTATGAACTATTTGGACCATACGTTACTAGGCAGTACAATAACAACCCAGAACACAGGCAACTTAAAAGTTTATCAAATGTGAAAAAAACATCTTTATGGACTGGATGAATTAATCTCTTATATACTGTATCAAACACATACATTAAATTTTGAATATTGAATACAATTTTCAAAATATTTTGAGTGTATTTATAGTAGTTCAGTTTAGTATATGTTATTATAATAACAATTACTTCTTAAACTAACAACTGATTTTTAACATAACACCTGAAGTGTTTTGAAAAATCTAAATTCCAGTCCTCTGTAAAGTAGTGTCAGAGGGTTTTAAGGTCTTTATAGCATCACAAAATTCATAGGCATTAATTTAACACTTGACAAATCAACAGTGTCTTTACTGTTTAGCCTAACCATTTATCCATATTTCTTTTACAACATTGTGGTGTTGTGCTAACATAGTGGTTCCAAATCAGGGTCCTAGAGGCCCCTGTTGTTTTTACTGCATAAAATGCACCATCCTTTGTTAAGTCTTATATACACAAGGCCTGAGAATAACAAGGTTGAACAGAGTTGTAATAAAACTAAAGTCTAAGATCTTTTTTCCACAATGAACTGAAATTATCCTGTTAACCTATGTCCTAAGTGTCAACAGGATTCTTCACACTTTCCACCCCAAATCAAATAACTTTCCCACCTCACACCATGACTGTAATTGAATTTGAAAGGTAAGCAGCCATAAACTATGTTCTTGGACGCTAATTTTACTAGATGCACAACAATTATTAATTAAAGTGCAAAATCCAAATTTGACCATTACACACACATCTCAGCAGGGTTGGCATTGTACTTCACCTTAAATAAAACATGGGGAGGGGGCTGAGACCAATGAAAACAAAACAAGATCAAAAGTACCATTAGAATAGTTAGAATATGGAGTTAAATAGCTAGTTTTACTCAAACATGGTCACTCTAGTCCCTTTCCAAATGGGAGTGCCACCCATCTCTTAGTCTGCCAAGAAACAGCCCAGGAGAACTCTAAACCGAGTCAGACCATGTTTTCACTGTCAGATATAAGGTGCTTATGCATGCAAATATAAAAAAATAGACTTTATTAAGGTAATAATTTTTGTCAGTGTCTATCAGCCAATGGTAGTTAAGGTTGTTGTAATACCTCCAGAGTAGACGGCTGCGTAGCCAATATAACGAGAGACCTGGGGATTAATGATATTAATGATAGGTTTATGACTCCAACATCAGCCTTCTCAGAGCAGCGGGATGTGAATGTCAGAATAATATATGTGGATGTTCTTCAAATCCATCACACAGAATAGAACATGATATTAAAAGCTGAGCCAAAAAAGGGAAAAACGAAAAGGTCTGAGTGCGTGATGAAATGTACCACAATCCCTTTTGCTGAGTTAATGGCTTAAACATTTCTAGATATTCCACTGGGAGCAATAAGTGTCCACAAATTTCTGTGATCATGTCTACTTTGAGAATTTTTTTGCCATATGGCTCTGAAAGTGTTATCATTCTATCACGATGGTACATGCATGCTTTGATTTGTAAAAATGTTTTTTTTATAATAATATAATATTTTTTGTTTAAAACAAACCAGATTTAAGTAATTTTTATGTTAATTTCTGAAAATATGTGGCTAAAATGTAAAAATATTCTACTCTTCACTGTTATATAGGCATATGCTGCATTTCCTGAAAGCCCCCATATTCTCCATTTTTATAAATTTTGCTTTTGTTCCTGAAATGCACAGATGCAGTTTTATGTAGTAAAGACAATTATATATTTTATGACCTTTCTGATGGTGAATTCAACAATGTTTAACTGTGTCTAACTGTGTGTGTGTTGTATGTAAATATGTAAATGAGCTTGGTTTGGCTGCATAATGTTGTGAAAAGTATTCTGGCTTGGTGTGAATGTGTGCTGTAATCTAAACTGTTTTCTATTGACTAAGCAGATATAGGTTCATGTGTTTGTTTGAATTCGAAAACAAGTGCTTTTGCAGCTTAGTTAGTTAGTTACAGCTTAGTACATTTGGAAATGAATCAATGCTTACATATTACATGTTTTTTGGGGAAAAAAGAAACATTTGGTTTACAATGCCTTTTAAGTGTACAAGAAAAATAACAATAATTTTAAAATAAATTAACTGTAGAGTTGTTAAAAAAGTGAATAGTCATAGTATGGGAATACAAAAATTTTTGAATCTTTTTACTTTTCAGGAGAAGCATATTTATACTGAAACCCCTCAAATTTGCCAAAACCAGGCATATTTTCTTAGGATACTATCTGGAAAATGTTAATATTTTTGTTATGTTGTCTATACCATCTACGAGTGGGTAATCAAATTAATTTAGCAAAAATACAATTTGACACATTTTCAAACAGAGTCTTATAATGAGAAAACACAATATATCTTTATACGATACAATATGCAATTTTGTTAAGTATAATTAACATGAACATTAGTTAGTTAGTGGCTGAATGCAATCCTCGCAGCAATGTTCCATCATGTATTGTAAAGCCTTTCCAAAAGTACTGAGACTGTTACTGCAGCAAAGGGTACAATCTCCTTAGTAATAACATTTAAATGGAAAGAAATGTTGGATGAGCAGATGTCTACAAAGTTTGGAGCATGAAGTGTATCTTCACAGAGTATGATTGTATATATGATTGTATGACTAAGTATGATTCTTAAGTGTTCATCGTATGTATAGTTAACGACGAGTGACATTAAATGAGATACTAATGGAAGTTTCCTAGAAATCTGACCTACTGAGGGAAAAACAATAATAGAATTTCACCCCATTCACTTTCTCCATTCACTCAGGAGCACTGGTAAAGCTTACAATCTGCGTTCTGGCTCAACATTAAAGAAAGCTGACTGTTTTTGTGCTATTCCCTAGCAACTATATATCACTTACTTGGTGTGCACTAGTAGTGTTGCTTTGTGCCTTTTTATTGAAAGACCAAACTGACATCATACAGGGAGCAGAGACAAGGGAATAAAAAGGTATTGTAAAATTTGAATATCTGAATATATTATAATGATGGTAATGATATAAGAATAATGTCTTTATAAAAATATGAAAAGCCCTTAGGCCAACTCTAACCAATCTGCTGT
Organism: Lepidarchus adonis; assembly: GCA_037576955.1. Lineage (NCBI taxonomy): Eukaryota > Metazoa > Chordata > Actinopteri > Characiformes > Lepidarchidae > Lepidarchus > Lepidarchus adonis. Next base: position 15,546,801 of record JBBIGC010000007.1, on the reverse strand, counting down.
AATGTTTTGTATCACAATCAAACCAAAGGACCTGTACTCAGGATGAAAAAAATTCAGACAGGCAGTTGGATAAGGAACAACATACAATTTTAGAGTTATCTCGAGTGATTGTAGTAGATCAGTGTCAATAAGGTTAAATTTATTAAAATCAACTTCTTTAATATGTGGTCATGACAAACTATCTTATTTTCCAAATGTTAGGCCGCCCAGGATTATAGACTGCCCCATTCTATAAGCTGCAGAAAATGCTAATTTATGTTTTAAACTCTATTAGCCACAATGTTACTGAATTACAGATCTGAAATAAAAGCATCAAACTTTACCCCTGGAGGCTTTTGCAAATTTATACTGGTAGTGACATTATACCATAGTTGAGCTTGAACATTTAAATTAATAAAATTTTTAACTTACCGATGTCATCCTGCAACGTAAGAACTACGCGATACAGGTGTTGTGCTGAAATCCTACCCCCTACCAATTTCTACCCCCTTTCAGGGGCACACATGTCTCTGAGCTTCCAATTTGTATGTCAGCATTTGAACAGAATTTAACCAAAGTTATATTAGTGTAACGTGAGTAATTGTTCATATCTGCCATGATTTTTGAGCTTTGTTTAAACATATTGCTGCGTTCAGTGCTAAATAAACACACACAAGTGAACATTTGCAGTAATAATAAAAGAGAAAACAACATCTTATGTGTAAAAACCTGTGCAGTATAATGTGTGAGTTGTACATGAAGATGTGTTTATTCAATTTTCAGAAAATTTGCATGTGCTGAGAGAATGTATTATATTGTATGTAGCACTAGGGGGAGGATTTCGGCACAACACCCAACATCACCAAATCAGTGACAGAACATCGTCACTGATCACTGTGTTTTTTGCTGCAATAAACAGTACATTTGAATTCAACTAATAATTTGTGGATGTCATCTTTTTGTGCAGTGAATTTTACTTTTAGCTAATGCGTTTTCATGTTTTTAGATAGGCCGCTCCATTTAAGCAAGTCACACAGTAGGTTTGTAAAACTCATGTATAGGCCTCAGCTTATCATTGGAGAAATACGGTGCCAGCTTAAGATCTGTCTAGATTGCAGGCCTAGTCCTGCCAAAGCCCAACTAAAGAAAAGTAAATGTATTATAGTGGCAGTTTTTTTCCTGGTGGGGCAATTCTAGTTCCTAGCAGTTTTGAGAATTGCATGAGCTTAAAACACTTTTTGACCAGAAAATCATTTCAAGGCTGCTAACTTAATCATGTTTCCACCTTATATGTTATGAGTAGCATAAACCTTAGTGTAATCTTTTTTAAACACTTGGGCAAAAGACTAAAAGACATAAGAACATGTTGAAATATATGTTAATGGTTCATTTTTGACTCTGTGCACAGTGTTCTAGAATGACAGGGTGATGCATGCCTTTCACAATATAACAGAATGTCTTTGTCGTCATTGTTCATCATAACTCCTTGACTTTAGTTCAATAAAGACAGATAATACATATTCAATACACCCATTAGATTGTCCTCAAAAACACAGTGACAGAAATAGTGCATAACATAAAAATTCTAATAATACATTAAAGTAATGTAGCGGCACACAAACAGGATTTTTCATAACCAGTCATTGTCTAACCACATTTTGAATCTATAAATGTTTTACTATGCCAGACAAGAGCTGGTGCAACATGTACCTGAACCAACTCTGGGTCTCTGTGTTCCTACTGTGAATGTTAAGAATTTAATTCAATTTGATTATTTCTGTGTCTTCGTCTTCAGGATAATTGTTCCAATCACTCAAACTAGATCTAAAACTGTCAAAAGATGCACATTAATGATAATACCAATGCTTTATTTATGGAAGAGAACACATAACTTCACTCCTCAGGTCTTTTTGCTCTGTTCCATTTAAATGCAGAATTCAGTCCAAAGTATTACTCATTGTTTATAAGTCATTCAATGGTTTGTGGCCAAAATATGTATTTGAAATGAATGATGTATATCAGACGGGAAGGACTCTTAGATCAGTAGGAGCTGGGCATCAAGTGATGCCTAGCGCTCAAATTAAACCAGATGAAATAGAATTTAGTCATTATTCTGAACTGTTTAACCATCTTCCATTTGGAAGAAGACTCAGCATCAGGAGCAGGTCTGCTAGACTGTGCAATAGCTTCCTCCCCAAGCAGTCTGGTTCCTGAACAGCATGCTGCAAACCCCCCCACCCAAAAATACCCCAACAACAACAAAATACTACTTGTAATGCAAATATTCTTGTCCATACTTTACTCCTACAACTCAACGCATATTTGTACATTTGCTCATGTTTGCCCAGTGTAATTGCACTAAAGAAAATGGTTACAGATTTACACTACCTGCCAAGGTATTCACTATTATAGTCCCTAGCCTATAGACTGCATTTGCTCTGTTGTGCCTCCCTCCCCCAAATGCTTTTTGCTAGATATGTTTTTTATCAACATATTTGTACAGGTATTTGTATTTAGAATATGCATTCATGTATTTAGTTCATCTGTCTGAAGAGATGTCCAATTGTCCTACTGTCCTTTTGTGTGGCATGCTGCACCTTTGGTCCTGAAAGACATGATTTTGTCTTATTTTGTGCATCATGGTGTATGGTTAAGATGACAAAAAGCTCTACTTGACAATTTAAATACAGTGTTTTTCCTTTTACAAAGGTAATGCTCCACATTTAAGCCAGAATGTTCTGTTTTCAGTCCACAATATATTCTTCCAATATCATTCTGGTTTGTCCTCATGATCCATAGTTAACTGCAGATGTGCTGATATGTGTTTTTTGGAGTGCAGTTTATTTCTCCAGCCATATCATGCATACCAGTGTTGAACAGAGATTGTTTTGTGATAGACTCGAACATTAACATTACACAAAGTAAGATTTAGGTGCTTAGAAGTTACCCTAGGTTCCTTTGTAACCTTTCAGACTATTACACTCCTTGCAGCTGGAGTTCTCTTTGATGGTGGACCACTTCTGGGTAGGGTAACACTGATCCTGAAATTCTTCCATTTGTACACAATCTATCTGTCTGTTGATTGTTTCAAGCCAAATTCTTTAGAAATGATCTTGTAATGTTTTACAGCTTTATGGGCAGCTACAGTTCCTTTTCTGAGGTTCTCAGACACCTTCTTTGTTCAAGCCATGATACAAATCAACAAATGTGTTGTATGTGTGGTCTGGCTTTGCTGGATCCCTGTTTTTAAAAATAACACAGTGCCTCTCATTCACACTTGAATGAAATCCCATTGACTGGAAACACCAGACTCTGATTTTTACCTTTAAATTATATAATAATCCTATGGATTCACTTTTACATTACATATCACTTTTTACATTACATGACCATTATGATTTTTTAACAGGACATGTTAAAAATCAAATGAGGTTTTAGGTCACATTCTTTAAAAATATATAGAACCTTTTAAAGAGTTCAAGCGCACCATTGCATACGCACCGTGTTCCCATTATGCCCAACGTGTTCACACACACACACACTCGCACACACGCACACACACACACACACACAAACACACACATTCACACTCACTCACACACACACACACACACACACACATTCAAG
>JBBIGC010000007.1:15530671-15543095 GCA_037576955.1 Lepidarchus adonis | reverse complement strand
ATAATTAAGCTGTAAAACCCATATTGTTCTAGAAAAACAACATGTACAATCAAATCTGCAGGTTTATTTATCACAACTTGAGGATACCAAAGTTGACCTAATTCCAATATATGAATGAGTTTTGCTTTTTGCACATATTTTGGGGATTCTCACATAGATTAACATAGATTCCTAATATCCCACAGTGAGTAGGGGACTGGTTCATGCTTTCTATTCTTGGCCACTGGCATTCCTAATCACGAATGCTTAGACATTTGTACCAAATGAGAGCTCCTAAAATTTCACAAATAGAATTATATTTGAATTAGATAACATAGAATATAAGATTCTACCTAAGTATTTTTTATCTTTATTTTTTTCAAAATTCTTTGATTAGTTAACAAAACACACCAAAAAAGTCATCATTTTATTTAAGCTCTGTTTTTTATAATGTACATTTGTTAAACAATTTTAAAGTTTCATTCAGATTTTTTATAGCTGTAGGAAACAAAGAATAAAAATAATAATTCATGCTCTGTCAAATGATCAATTCTTAATCAAAGGAAAAAAATTCCCACTTAAAGCATATCCTAACTGCCAGATCTGCAGAAAATGTGTAATGTTATGTTTTAAAACATTTTTAGTTACCTGAGCAGGTTTCATGTAAGCTATAATGTAATTTAATACCTTTCTGCTTTGCATAGTAATTGTTGAATTGTTTATTAATTATTATTACAAGTGATCAAACATTCTGAATATAAGTATGCAGATCAGGCCTTTAGCCGGGCAAGATGTTAATGATGACATCTACTTAAGACTTCTTAAGTTTCTTTTTCTTTTTTAAAGAACAAAAAGGTCACAATAAGTCTAGTGAGAACACCCAGATTAAACTTTTTGCCCTGCCATGTGAATAGATGTATGTGGGACATAGGAATGTTATGGGAAGTATTTTCTTTGAAACCCTTCCCACTGCTTCAAGCTAAGGATTGATCGTGCTGGAAAGGTTGTGCCCAGAATATTTGCAATTGCCAACATGTGCATGCCACATTGTTAGTCATACAACCAGACAGAAATACTAGTTACAGGTTCTCACACCAGTTTCCAGGTGTCTCATGTCATTGCCCAAGCAAGGAATAATATTATATATTAGAAGTATTTTTTTTAATATATTTTAAGTACTTGATGATTCATTGATTTAATTGATAAAAATCGATTACTAAAAGAGTTGGCAATGCATTTCATAACCGATTCTTTGTGTTGCGCAACGCTGAGATGTTTGATTATTTTAAAAAATCTAAACTAACATGAGGGCGGAGCACACTCTGTCTCTCTTTCTCATGTGCATGGATGCTAGCTGTATTAGCGCCTCACAGACAGGGCGGAGCAAACATTTAAAGAAATTAGCTGAATATTTCACACTAAATACACAAAAAAGGGGGTTAACTGCAAAATATGCAAAGCAGCATTGCCCTGGAGCAGCACGGCAATGATCCAGCACCTAAATGATCCTGGTTTGATGAGGAGGAAGGGAGTTCAACAGCAGGTAAGTCACTACAGAACCCTACTTTGTTTTGAGTTGTTTTTTCAGAAAAAGACATAATTTCTTATGCTATTTCATGTGTCTAGTAAATGTATCTTTATTTAAGATTTTTTAGATATTTGGACTGAAAACGGGACAAAACTGTTAAGTTAGAAAAGCATTTTTTGCAGTGTATATTCTGTGCTTTGTCCCATATATGTTATTATTGACAAATATATTTACGTATGTGTTTTGTACTTTTTAATTTAATTTTGCAGTTCTTTTATAGCACTTGGTCATCTTAAGTTGAGTTTAAATGTGGTGTATAAATAAACTTTGCACTTACTTCATTGATGGTAATAATTTAATGAATAAGCTTCAAGTGAACTTGAGGTTTTGACCTGGAAGATTTGCTGTGATAAATGGAACCATGCATTGTTCTGTCTACCAAAAACTCCTGAAGGAGAATGTCTGACCACCTTTTTGTGACCTCAAGCTGAAACAAACTTGTATTCTCCAGCAGAACAATGTGGCATGACCTTAAAAAGGTTCTTGAAAACTCTCCAATGTGGCTGAACTACAATAATTCTGCAAAGGTGAATGGGCCAAAATTCCTCCATAGCACTGTAAAAGACTCATTGAAAGTTAGCGCAAACACTTGATTGCAGTTGTTGCTGGTAAGGGTGACCCAACCCTTTAGTTTAGGGGGCAATCACTTTGTCACACAGGGCCATGTAGGTTTGGATTTTTTTCTCCCTTAAAAATAAAATGGGCATTGACTTGGCGACTCCAAGAGGTAGATTATGTTATTCTGAAGCCATTCTGTTGTTGATTTGCTCTGATGTTTTGGGTCATTGTCTTGTTGCATCACCCAATGGCATTCTCACATTATCCTGAAGAGGTTTTTTATACATCTCCCCTCAATGATTGCAAGCTGGCCAGGTCCTGATGCAGTAAAGCAGGTCCCAAATCATATTTCCTCCACAACATTTTACGGTTGGGATAATGTTTTCATGCTAGATGTAATGCTGGGTGTTCCCAAATAGTTCAGTCTTCATTTTGCCAATACTGCTGTGGTGTGTCAGCATGTTCTTTCACAAATTTCAGGAATACAGCGATGTTCTTTTTAGTAAACAGCAGGTCTCTTCGTGGTGTCCTGTCAAAGATACTCTCCTTGTTCAATGTTTTGAAGACTCATGAACACAGATATTAGCCAGTTCCAAAAATTATGATTTTGTGGTCATAAATCCAATTATTTTGAGGTCGTTAACTTTGTATACTTAGTTTGCATACTTTTTCCACTAGCAATAAGAGTTGTTCATGGTTGTTCTCAGTCAGGATATTATAAGATCAGAACAGTTTTGTGTTATTATTTTATGTCCATTATGTTTGTCAATACACATACTTTTGTCAATACACCTTCACATATCTTTTCTTACCACAGTATATATAAAGCAGTGTCGGCAGTACTTCGTGAACATGACTTGAACATGTAGAGCTCACATACGTATGTTTGGGAATTCTTTAACCAGGTGATCATAAGCAAAGTAAAAGAGGCATCTTTGACAACTGTAAACATACACAACGTGTCTGAAATCAAGTATATTTAAAGTATATATAAAAAAGGGAGATTTCATGTCACTGAATCATTAAACTGTTAAATTCTAAGGTTTCTGTTTACACCTGGCACTTAAAATTACAGATATAAGCTCAGCTAAGTTGTAAGTAAGTTTTGGCAGTGCTCAGTGTTTCAACAAACCGTATGAGATTCTTCTTTCACACTCATAACATTAGGGCTTTTAGTCCAGTAAATATTACTGCAGAGAAAATGACCCCTGCACCTCACTGTCCTCTCAACTTTTCCATCTGCTGAACTTGTAAGCTAAACTTTCTTTAACATGGCTGCACTACCTAATTATGGTTTTTGATTGTTTATTTGCCTCATTATTTAAAATCATGACAAGACAGGTGACAAAATGTGGAGAGATAATGCATTTATATGAGGACACATACATTAGGAAGACACAAAAGGCAATTAGTCTAAATAGATTACTGCATATAACCTGAATACTTGGACTGTGAATGCCATATGAAATACCTTGTGAGTAACAAAAGAAGAAACTTCTGTTTTCCAGCCTAGTGTTTTTCTGTCTACAGCATTGTGTCAGATGTTAAAACATTCTGTGTGTTATTTCCAGATTATTTGAAACATATGTGAGTGATTTATTATTATGTTACAAAAGAAATATTAAACAGACAGATATCTGTTTAATTTTATTAGTTCAAACTGATCAAAATACTTCTCAGAAATGTGTTCACTCAAATGTGAATTGAGTTAAGGTACACTACCTCATTTTGTTGCCAAAGTGAAAGTAAAAAAGACCCCCACTATGATTTTCATGCAGCAACTTTGTGATTATAATATTATAATATTATTTTTATAATATTAATCAATAATAATATTCTATTCAGTGCCAATACCCTAGTAATAATAACATAAACAGTTTATATTGAGGATAGTATCACTATTTGCTAAACTGAAAAATAAATAGCCCTTAATGACATTCATCTGGCATACTTTACACAATCACAAAATTGCTTATAGTATATGAAGGTTCATTCATATGGAAACTGCTGAAATATAGTAGGAGGTAAACATAGGGGAGGGGGCAGTGATCTAAATTTTTGGTATTGTTGTGTATTGTATAATTTCCATGAGCATTTAGCAAATTTATTTTTGTATGTGAATCCTTTAATACATGTTCTCTTAGCAAAGAGCTCAGCTTAATGATTTAATTGGTCTGAAAAAGTTCCAGATCTCAGCTTGGACAGAGTATCTATGAGCTCAGATGTTTTTGTAACTGAGCTCTTTCCTGCAGTGAGAGACATTCAATTACCTGGAAGACTAACAAGAGGAGCAATTTATGTCTTAGGCAAAACCTCCATTGGTATGAAGCCCTTGGATTTAGACTTGGTCTTTGCCCTTGCTTCACCAGCAACACTCACCTCAGGGAGGCAAAGGCAATCTAAGGTGAAGGTGGAGGCTCTGAACAGCGATGCCATAAAGCAGCAGAAGTGTCTGGCTTTTGTGCAAGAGGATGATCTATGTTTGTTAGTGGAATATAAAACAATAGTTTTGGGAGGGGTGTGCCAACTTGATGAAGGCCTAGACAACAATCAGGTATCAGAAAGAGTCCATTGATCATAAACAGAGACACACAAAAGAGTGGTGAAATATCAAGTTGGACACGAAACGAAATTCATTCTTTTAGCATCTGCATTATTAATAATCCAAATTCCTCTGCTTATCCAGAAAGAAAAGTGCAAGGCAGTTATCCAGAGTAATGTTTTATGAGTTTATTGATTCTACTGCGTTCACCTTTGACCCCTCAAGATACTACTAAAAATTTCACTGCATGATTTACAGCTGTCAAAAGCATTTTAACCAAATCACAGTCATTCTAAAGGTACACCAGTCAGCTAAGGGCTCAGCTGCAAAAATGGGTTAAGCACATGGGGTTAGCCCTTATCCAGAAAGGAGAGCAAGAGGAGGTGTTCTTGCTTCCCAGTACAATATCAACAAAGATCCAGGCTGGTTGGACTCCCACTCGTGCGTGACCCTGTATAAAATTCTCACCACACTAGAGACATCTGAGGGCTTCTTTTCAGGGGATTGGACAGGGAATCTTAACGCTTGTCAGGTGTTTCGGAAGACAGCTCTGGTCTGATAAATATTTATAGAGCACAGCTAATGCGGCATGAAAATCGGAATGCCAGAAAACAGAGAAAGAGCTGGATAAATGTTTGCATGCACCCTTTAAAAGTGGGGTTTTTTTTTAAAGTAGAAGACCATTTTTTCAAACCCACGCATTATACATGCAGAGAAGCTGGCTTTTTTTTGCACCAATCAAGCAGTGCATTTTTGGTAGAATAAAAAATAAGCAATATCACCCTGGTAAGAAAATATAAAGAATTGTAGTATTGTATTGTAGTAAGGTAATCCAGGTCTAGCATTGTCCTGCATTAGGAGGAACCCAGGGCCAACCACACCAGCATATGGTTTCACAAGGGGTCTGAGGCTCTCATCTCCTTACCTAATGACAGTCAGGCTACCTCTGGCAAGCATGGAGGGCCCCCCAAAGAAATGCCACGCCACACCATTACTGACCCACTGCCAAACCGCCATGCTAGAGAAGGTTGCCGGCAACAGAACATACTCCATGGCGTCTCCAGACTCTGTCACGCCTGTCACATGTGCTCAGTGTGAACTTGCTGTCATCTGTGAAGACCACAGTGTGCCAGTGGCGAATTTGCCAATCTTGGTGTTCTCTGGCAAATGCCAAAGTCCTGAATAATGTTGGGCTGTAAGCAGAACCCCCACCTGTGGACATCGGGCCCTCATACCATCCTATTGGAGTCTGTTTTTGACTGTTTGAGCAGACACATGCACATTTGTGGCCCGCTGGAGGTCATTTTGCAGGGCTCTGGCAGTGCTCCTGGAGGTAGCTGCCCTACTGCTGGGTTGTTGCCCTCCTACAGCCTCTTCCATGTCTCCTGATGTACTGGCCTGTCTCCTGGTAGCGCCTCCATGCTCTGGACACTACGCTGACATACAAAGCAAACCTTCTTGCCACAGCTCACCATGATGTGTCATCCTGGATGAGCTGCACTACCTGAGCCGCTTTTGTGAGTTGTAGACTCCGTCTCATGCTACCACTAGAGTGAAAGCACCACCAGCATTCAAAAGTGAACAAAACATCAGCCAGAAAGCATAAGAACTGAGAAGTGGTCTGTGGTCACCACCTGCAGAACCTCTCCTTTATTGGGGATGTCTTGCTAATTGCCTATAATTTCCACCTGTTGTCTATTCCATTTGCACAACAGCATGTGAAATTGACTTTGTTACATTTGTTACATTGTGTTGTTTACTGTAAGTGTTCCCTTTATTTTTTTGAGCCATGTATATCTTAATTGTGTGTGGCTTAGAGCCCCTCACATTGCAATATTCAGTGTTTTCAAATGTCTTGAAGTGCAAAAAATCTCCCTTCTGTAGCCCTTTAAGTAAAATGTCAAATATCTGTCTGTCTGTCTGTCTGTCCATCTGTTTATTTATCTATTTATCTATCTATGTATCTATATATATTTCTCTTTCTTTATACAGAGAGAGATTTGTTATTTACGTTTTATATTTTTAAGCTGCATATGAACACATTCCTTATGTTCTTTACTTTGCTCATATAGCGGTAGTAGCACAAAAAAAAATCTGAATATATATAATTTTATTTATAATTTTTATAAAAATTATAATATTGATAATTTTGTATAATATTATTGTCTGAAAAAAGACAAAAAATACAATAATTTAGAGCTTTTTTGTAGCTCATGAGACTCCTTCCATGCTAGTTTATAAACTATTTGATGCCATTTATGCTCTAGTTTTTGTGCCGTCTGCTTCAACGTATGCATGTGATTGTTATACCAGGGGCCTACGTTTTTTTCTCAAATTTTCTTTCGTTTCAAGGGAGCTACATTTTCTAGGAGGAAAGAATCCTCCTAGAGGAAAGAATCAATTCTAAACATTGAGATGCTTGTTCAAGTTGTAAGGTGTCTGATGGTGATCCAATCCAGGTTGAATCCTCAGGAAGATTATAAATAAAATTCTGAGCATTAGATGATGTGATTGTGCACTTGATGCGATATTTTGGTGACTTACTAATGTTATTTCTAAGATGCAACTTAAACAATATTAGATAATTGTCTGAGATCGCTTCAGACTGTGGATCTATAGCTATATTTTCTATATTTAATATTAGTATGTGAGTGGATTCTAAAACCCTCTGATTAACCCTACTGAATCTAGAATTGATATGAATGCTGCTCTGAAAGAATCGTCAAGGTTATCAAAGTGAATATTAAAGTGTCCTATAACTAAAGCTTTGTCTGTTGAAACAACTAAATTTGAGGTAAAATCAGCAAATTCAATTAGAATGCCCTGATGGTCTATAAACGATAATTAGCTCTGCAATAGCTCTGCATTGTCACTGATTATCTACCCTGAGACTATGTACTATGCTGCAAGAAAGGAGAGCAGCACCTTCCCGAGTGGGATGGATACCGTCCCACCCTAGCAGGCCAGCTTTGCCTTCAATAGTCCTCCAATTGTCTATAAAGCCAATATTATTTTCTGAGCGTCACCTGGACATCCAGCATCCTAATGGCCTGGCTAACTTCATGTGCCTCACGATAGAGTCTCCAATACCCAGAGCTCTTTCAGGTCTCTCAGCGGGTGCTTCACCCATTCGCCCTGCTGTGAGGGCTCTAACACCGGAGCTGGGGGGCTACTAACTCCACCTAGGGCATCCAGACTCTCTACAGTGCTACACTCACTCTCACTGCTCTGTTCTAAGATCTGGATGCGCTCCTCTAACGCTGCTATCTTCTCCATCAGAAAGCTAACTAAAGTACACCTGTCACAAGTAAAATTATCATTAATGACAGAGGAAGGATAACTAAACATGGTGCACCTCCTTGCCGTAGCATTTGTATTGTACCCCGTTGATCTCTAGTTGTGATAGTAGTTATTTCTTGCAAATGTTGGAAAACTCCTAGCTGATTTTCTGTTCATCAAAGAATCCATAGGTCCCACATCCACTTCATGTAACCCCAGGATGACACTGGTGTATCTTGTATAGTAGCATTCCAACAGTTCTTTGTCCATGAATGTCTTGTTCTTCCAGTAGCCCACTTATCAGCCCTTGTTAATTCGGGAAACGTCTAAATCTGTATGTTTTTTTCTCTCTCATATCTGAGGTAGGACACAAGTACCCTTTACTGGCAGTAGGCCCAGCCTAGATTCAAACCTTGGTCTCCTGTAAACCTTGGTATCACTACACTATCACTACACTATCACTACACTATCAAACACTGAAAGAAAGAGTAATGAAGTTTCCTCTCATTTTTTACACTGGAAAGTGTCTAAATGATCTTAGATGCTAAATAATATAAGAAAGGGATACCACTTCAGACACGCCTTTTACTCTCGTCGTGCAACATCCTGTGGTATATAAAATATCATTCTAAATTTACACTTTTATCAACATATTACATAATTATTGTTGATATGATCAGAACTACCTATCTATCTATCTATCTATCTATCTATCTATCTATCTATCTATCTATCTATCTATCTATCTATCTATCTGTCTGTCTGTCTGTCTGTCTGTCTGTCTGTCTGTCTGTCTGTCTGTCTGCCTGTCTGCCTGCCTGCCTGCCTGCCTGCCTGCCTGCCTGCCTGCTTGTCTGTCTGTCTGTCTGTCTGTCTGTCTGTCTGTCTATCTAAAAATATCTATTTATTTAGTTCAGTGCATTGCAACACACACTTTTCAAAAAGTTCAACTTTTGTCTCGTCAGTCAGAGTATTTTCACAAAAGTCTTGGGGATCATCAAGATGTTTTCTGGCAAAATTGAGAAGAGCCATAATGTTCTTTTTGCTCAGCAGTGGTTTTTGTCTTTGCACTCTCATGCAGATCATTTTTGCCCAATCTCTTTCTTATCTCTGAGTCATGAACACTGACCTTAACTGAGGCAAGTGAGGCCTGAATCTTTTACTTAAAATGCATTTTGTGTTTACTTGTGTTGTCTTTTATTAAAATTTTAATTTCTTTGATGCTCTGAAACATTTAAGTGTGACAAACATGGAAAAAATAAGAAATCACACCACTGTATATAGAATCTTATATTAAGAGTGTGGTCCAGCTCTGTAATTTTTTAAAGGATGTCTTTCACATTTCTTTAGTACAATAAAGCGAGGTTAGCACCCATAAACTGTAGTATAACTGTATACACGTATGACTGATCTTTTTCTCTTTATTTGTGCACCTGTACTTAAGAATAGACTGATGAAGAATGATGTTCAATAACCAAATAAATAATTTTATCAAGCTGATTCAGCAAGCTCAAGTGACACTGCAGAGGTTTTCGTACAAACTGTAAATGAAGGTGGTCTACATACCAAATAAGTGTTTTTTTACACATACACATAGTAATTTCCCTTGTTACTTAGACCAGAAAACCACACTCTCTAGTGTTTAATACGCATTCAGGCTTACACTAGAGCACAAGCAAAAATTAGCATATTTATTTCACAGAACCTCAGCAAAACGCACATTAGAAACCTCTTACAGATCTTATACTGTGTGTGTGTGTGTCATTTGACATAAGAAAAAAGGATTGCACATACCAGAAAGAAGAAAATGTCAACTGTTTCTACACATGACCATAAACAATCATAAGGCACTTCAGCAGAACTCGGTGCAAGTCTTAATTCTGATTTTTTGAACTGTTTGTTACAACAATGGAGTAATGTATTAATGCTGTATAAGAATATCATAGCAAGCTTACTTTCCAAACTGTTTTTTAAAATTTTTGTGAACTTAGAAGGAGACTGTAATAGAATCTGTAATACACTCATAAAATATATTTTCCTTATAAGATGTTACAGATGGCCCCACACAACGTTCCCAGTTAATGGACATGCATTACAGCATATTAGAATTGGAGACATTGTTGAAAGGTTAATACTAAATAAACATTTTTTGTAAGTAAAGCTTTTTTCACTGTCTATCTGAACCAGGAACAGATGTAAAATCTGGCTGATGAATTGAAACCATGTGAAACAACTTTTTCAGTCTTGCTCCAATAAATTTACCTTTCAACACGTACAGCTTGTTAGGCACAAAAAAGCATTGTGAAGTTTGAAATTGCAGACTAAATGCATGGTTTATCCGCATTATCAGCAATATATTTACAATACGATGAACAACCTTAAAACAGCAGTATTTGCCTTTCAAAGCAAAAGTGACTTTTAGTCATAAGTGGCAAAATTGTTATTGTGTTCTGACAGTAGTACAGAAAATTCTTGCTTTTTAGTGTCCACCTAGTGCAGCCACTGCTCCTGCACATTGCCCTACCCTGTGTAAACCCACACTCGTTCCAATTCTACATTCTACAGTGAGTGGCTTCAGGAGTTTTGCAAAACACTGACATTGGCAAAATCAGCTCACATACATAGCAAAGAGAAATGAAAGACTAAAGACTAAGGAGGAAAATTAAGCTTAAAAGAAACAATTAGACTAAACCTAATATAAATAAAACAAGGAAAAAATTATATTGGATTTACAGACAGGGAGTGATCTGCGGGATCTGAGTTATGATCCCATGTTTACACTACAAAAGTTTTTTACTTTCAGAGGATCATTTCAACAGATTAAAAAGTAAGAAACTTTACTGAACTCAACGTATCTTCAAAGCTGTAAGTTTCCTTAAATCCGCCTAACACTAAAGTGGCTACTAGCTGAGTTAGTCTCTGTCCATATGTTCTGTTCATTTATTACAGCCAATAAATTTTAAACTAAAGCGCTTTGCTTTTGAATGTAGCATATTTAATGATCTAGTATTCAAACCAAGCAAGTAACACATTTCTTTATATGTGTTTCACGGAAAATCCAAACACATGCACATATTCACCTAGACGTAACTCAGCCACCACTGGGAGTTTAAGTGTGAGTTCATCTCTTGGCAAGTAACTCTCAGTCCAAACATTAAGTTCATCCTTGATTGTTCCAGCAAGGCTCTGCTAGTACTAAACATTTATTGCTTGGCTTAGAAGGACTGAAAAACAGTAATGATGTCCTTGGTTGAGTGGATTAGACCAGAAACAGTAGCTTCTCATTTGCATTTGTAAACCTAACACAGGAAAGGCCAAGCTTTATGTCATATTTAATTACAACCTTTTATTACCACCTGATGAATAAAAAATAATGCATTTCAAAATACATTTCTTATTCATTATTTACCTGCACTCCCCCCAAAAACAATCACATGTGCTCTCTTAACACTGTTGCCTGATTCCCATAAGAGGAAAAATACTTTTTTAATGAGTGAGATGATAGCAACTTTGTTAGAATTTTGTTGTAACTCACAAGAGTACAGTCTTGTAGGTCAGTGTCCAGTCTAATAGAATAGAATTTTTTGTTGGCCAGCTAGATTGATCTAATCTCAGATTTTTCTGACAACAATGCATCACATTTTATCATTATGGCAACTTATACAGCATGTCTCACTTGCTTCAGGGCAGGTTTAGAGCAGGATATCCCACCATTAACTGCTCTTGGGTCAATCAGGACCATATTTTTTTGAATGTTAACATACATTTCATCTGTGTGAGTTTATATATAATATAAAGCAAATAATATTTTGCTGCAGCTGACATAAATTACTTTTTGTAACTTTACACACACTGTAAGAGCATGTGTTTTCACTTGATTGATTAAATATATGTAAATAAGCCATACATGTTCTGTATTTGAACACTGCCAATGTTTCTTGCTTTACAGAAACTGATTATATATTCACATGGTATGTGATTTCAGTCAGTCAATCTCTTCCTTTTATTGCTACTCTTATTATTATTGTTAAATACTGTATTTCACAATAACTATTGTTAGTATAATAGTATAGTGGAAATTATTTTGTGTGTTAAAACATGCTGCAAAACTGTGAAATTACAGTAATAGGCAGTATTTGTTTTAAATCAATGGCATCATTTTACAGTTTTTACCATTAATGAGAAAACAGAATTTTACTGTTAGTAAACTTTTTTGTCTACCCCCTTTTTTACATTGCACATGAGTGGGACTTGGCTGCCTACTTTAATGTAATGCTCTTCATTTAATCAGAATCAGAATCAGAATCAAGTTTATTGGCCAAGTACGTGAGCAAACACATAAAAGGAATTTGATTCCGGTCAATGGTGTCTCTCAAGCACAGCAGTAAAAATACAACAATAATATTGTAATGGTTTTACCACTACTAATGAGCACTCGCACACAAAACGCCTTTTCAACCAGACGGTGCTGGCCAGGT
>JBBIGC010000007.1:15505463-15530529 GCA_037576955.1 Lepidarchus adonis | reverse complement strand
TTACCATTTACCAACACTTTCTGCCTTACGGTGAGTGTGGACATCCGCCACCAGCCTGCTCCATAAGCACTGTAACATAAAACAGAACATAGCACAACAACACAAACACAATAATTCCCCAACCCCACATAAACACACCAAATAACCCCAACATAACACACACACATATCTCCTTCAGCCCATTTGCATACACCCATCCAGAACCAATGGGTGCTGCTCCAGTCACTACACTATTTAAATATACAATGAAAAGAATACTCAATAAATATAATATACAATAATCTACAATCTACAATATGAATATGTGATATGGATTTATATCTATAAATATAAGATAAGTGTTAACAATATATATAAGTGTATATAAGTATTTTTGTACATATAAAATAATCTGCATATACTATTTATAATTATAAATATATGTATGAATATACATATGAGTATATACATGTGTATAAATGGACACTTGTCCATACAATATAATAAAATGAATACAGATTTAATCTAAACTCTAATGCAAAATTTAAGTGTTGAAAATCACGTACGAATATAGCTCTTTGTGGGAAATCAGTGCAGTGACAGTGCAAAGCTGCTCTGTGACCTCAAAAGCATACCAAAACGCATAGATCTGTGCTGAATGAAACCTCAAACATCTCGGTTTGAAAATGCATACTTGGCTCATGTTTAGTGAGATTCCAATTCACAGACACGCAAGACAGCTGCTATTGCAGCAACAGGATAAACTGACTATTGCTGTAGTTTTTTTATGTGCTGAGTATACAGAGTAGGGCAAACTTGTGTAAGAGAGGTACTGCAGTTCAATAATTTACTTACAAATAATTCCCCACTTTGTTTGGTAGATTCATATATATTTAGGGTTCTTTACTTATTTCTCAGAAGATTTGGAGAGAGAATCTGATCTGGATCAGGGGAACAAGTAAACAAGCATGGGATGTATGCTCTTGAACAAAAGTAATGAAAAGATAGATACTATTGTTTCATTTTATATGAATACAGTGGTTATGATTTTTACAAAAAATATATAATAACGCATAATATTTATTTTACTATTTTATTAAATAAATATACAAAAATTTTCCCCTCTGGGTAACAAATGCTGCAATCTGATACATGCAACAATAACACACCAGCTCAAAAGCAGAACATGAAAACAAGAAAAATCTAAAATTATTGTCACTATATGAGATTTAAACGTATGTGTCTTCTTAACTAGTGGTGCTGTTAATGTGCAGTTTGCTTGCAGCTTTTGTTGGTCTTTTCAGCTACTGTTGTATTTCCACATTTATAGTGAATGATACGGGAGATCTCATTGTAAACACTGTTAAACTTTCAACATACAGTACATTATGGTCTCAATAATATGTGTATATAAAATACATATGATTTTAATCCATCTTTTAAATGCATTATTTACTATAGGCATCATTGCAACTGGGCTGTAGTGAATGGCCAAAATGGTTTTGGGATTTCAGGGACAGCTATGATAGCTGATGTTTTTATAAAAGAGCTACAGTGTTACAGTGTTAAAGAGAGGTAAAAATAGGGGAAAGCTGTTGACCTGATTTTTTATGGCATGATTAACCCATCACTACAGCTATTTTCTTGGTCAGGGATGTTGTGTGTGTAAGGCTCTGTGCTCTTGTTTGTGTATATGGATCAAGGCAACTTTTTAACAGGGGGTAAATTGTGATGGCTAGATGACTGGATCAGAGCATCTCTAATACAACAGGCGTTGATAGGTGTTCCCAGTATGTACTGGTTTAAACCTACCAAAAGTGATAGTAGGGTAACCAGTGAATCAGCAGCAGGGTCACAGCTGCCCAAGCCTCACTGATGTGCAGTAGGTCATCTGATTCAGTCCCAGATGAAAGGTTTCACCTCAGCACTCACTTTTCAAGAAACCACACAATCCTTACAGGAACACAGCCAATGCTCCACAAACATCCTGAAAAGAAAGTTATTTACACAAAACCCATCTACTGATTTTCTTCAATTCTAACAATTTTTCTGGTGATTTTAGGCACAATTCAAAATGCATTTAACAAGATTTTAATGCTGGCTGAAAACTTTAATAAGCTTTAATATTTCAGTTTTCACCTGTTGGCAAATAATCTTTTTCTTTTTCTTTTAAAAAAGGAATGGTCTTGATATTTTAGTAAACACATTGATGTCAAATAACTTTTTTTATTTGTGATTTTTATTTTTGTTTGTGATTTTTTGAATCATGTCAGTAATGCCAAGATGGCTTTTAGACACACAGATCTATCTAAAATTTTACTTCTTTTCTGTGATAATGTGTTTATAGGGACATGCTGGTTGTGCAGTGGAATATTAAATTAATCACTCCTAAAATAAAAGTACAGAAGGCTAAGAGACAGATAAATAAATTCTCAGACATGGATAGTTAAGTAGGGCTGGTTTTAATAATAATATGGCAACAAACATTATTATCACACTTTCTTTTGCTATAGTAAAGATTGAAAACAATGGCAAATAAGCATTGTGTTATACTATGAGGTGGTGTCCTAGACAGGATTTAAGTCTGGTCCTGGACCTGAAAAGAAATCATAATGTAATACTATAAAATCAACTGATTAAGTGTTAACTGCTGCTTGGGAATACATTATCCAAAACTATTTTTCAAAAGCAATGACATATTTATCCAGATGAGCCCTAGAACCACAGTTCAGTGCAATCCCTGCAGGAACAAATCACAACTACTAGAGGACTTCATAATTTGCTAATATGGATTATTGCAGGGATTACCCAAAAATTAAACATTGATCTCCATCTCCAGAGTTGAAGATACAGGGTTGAGCATGTTCTGGACCAGAAATTAAAAAAAAGGATCAATAGAACAAGCAGAATCTAGTTTGCCCGGGAGCTTGAAAAAACATTAAACCACATTCCTCCAAAACTACATTAAGATACAGGTAAGTTAAATGTTTGTAAATAGGAGATCCACATATAAGTGATAGAATTTCATAGTCATTCAACATTTGAAGAAACAGGAACAAATTTGTGATAAACCCATATTCAGGACGGATTAATTTCCAGGGCTATCTTCTGAATAACAATCTATACTTGGTATGGCAGAAATTATCATGAAGTTATTTGTTTATTGTGGATAGATGATATTGTTGCTGTCAGATGTTTTTTCTGTAGTTTTGTGGGATTGGTAGATAAACTTGATAAAAGCACAGAATTCTGAAAAATGTTTCATGAAGCATTTCTTTGACCACAAAGTACTGAGACAATTTCTAGTGGTACAAATGTTGGCATGGCCTCCATATTGCGACTATACAAAGTGAAAAACAGACAAGACTAATGAATTCCAGAGTTGCTAAGTATTGTGTTCCAAGTGGTTTTCTGAGGCTGCTGTGTGAGATAAGACCCATGTTGTCTTAACACACACAGAAGTACGACCTGTGAAGCACTAATCTAGGCATGACAAATTCTCCCTCTCTAATTATGACAAAGGAGTTGCATATTGTTCTTATTACAGCTTAATAGAGTCCTGAAAGCAAAGGAGGCTCTGTAGTCTAAATGAAAGTGACAACTTTTTGTCTTTGTGAACACATTACAGCACACAGTGCACCACAACAAAATGTGACCTTTACACCCGGGAAGCAGTGGGGAGCAGTGGGGAGCAGTGGGGAGCAGTGGGGACAGTACCTTGCTCAAGGGTTACCTCAGCGGTGCCCAGGCTGAGACTTGAACCTGGAACTTTCTGATCCCAGGGGCAATGTTTTAACCACTATTTTTTTTTTATTATTATTTTTTTAAAATAATGTAAGATATGTTTTATTTATAAAGTAGCTGCTTTATACGTCAGTTTATTTATTTATTTATTTATGTAATTTTCTCTTCTTGTTCTGTAACTTGGGCTTGTTAAGTGTTCTTCTGCATGCTTTACTCAGAAAGTGCAGAGCAGACTGAGGCAGAATGACCTCAGTTACACCAAAAGAGGGGCTGAATTTATGAAGGAAAGTACTGCAAGACAGGTTTGGCTGTCCTGATGCTGGTGCAGATGTGTGCCCGGTTAGAAAACACTATTATTCGGCATGGGTCATTCATCACATGGAAGTAAGTGGGGATCTCAATCTAATTTACAGGTGCTGAAGCTTGCATCTAAGGAAATATTGTGGTTGGCTGAGAATGTCACTGCTACCTCTGGACTGAACATTGTCTAATAGCTGTGTTGTGAAAGTGTGTTGTGTGTTAAAGTTATAATAAAGGAATCATTAGATAATGCAATCTAACAATAGTACATTGCATTTGAGTGATTCCTGATCTGAAATGGTGTACGGATTTTATGCTTCACTTTTCATTTCCTTTTTTTTTGACACACTGTACATAGGAATACTGTCTGTTCTATACGTTGCTTTATTATGTATTTTTATCTCAAACCAGTTTGATTACACAATTGTGATATTCACACAGAAACTTATAAAACAAGTGCTGATGTTCTTTCCACATCTGTGAACTTCAAATCAATCACTTACAAGTCTAGATAACAGAGCTTTTGTGGAGTCATGATTAAATGACATGCTCCATTTTCCAAGCAGAAAAGATGGAATAACAGCACTCGTGGTAAATGTTCTTGTTTGATCAGCTGCAAAGAGGGAATGCAAGCTGAAAGAAAAGTGCATATGGTAAAAGGAATTGGGGCTGATGGCTTCTTTTTTATGACCACCTTGGCCAAGGTCATTAATACAAAGCTAGAACAGCAGCATCTTAGTTCAAAGAACCATGACAGCACTAAGTAAGCACATTCCAAGGCATTGTGCATGACAGCTATTAAAAGAGACCTCACTGGCCTCCTTTTTAACTAAGGTCAGTTCAGGTCAGAAATTTAGACTCGTTTCTGCTGAACACGCAGCAGATGACAGCTTCTGAGAAAATGCAGAAGCCAACAGTAGATTAGAAATGCACCATTTACACTTGGAACAGAGGTGTAACATGCCTTATTGTGCTCCAATTATAATTTACCAACGGAATAGAACAGAGGTTTGGCTACCAACACAGTGCATTGGAATCACTCTGTTACTGTCTCATGAGGTGGAAATGTCCACTGCCAGACAATGTTAGGAGCATGAAAGTTAAAGGGACATTTACATGTAAAAATTGAGCTGTTGGACCAAACCCAAAAAAATCTTGTAGTGATATTTAGCTCAATGGAAATATTAATTTTTCTTTCAACTTCTCTTTTTAAATAATAATGATAGCAATTCAATGTCCTTTTTTGCCTGTTGTTATAAGATACATTTTCTGGGCTGGTGGCAATTTTTTATTATAAAAAATATCATATATGCATTATTTGGACGATTGAACTCACATTAATTTATGCTAATGGAGGAATCAATGTTTTAGCTTGAATGCCTTGGTTCATTGTAAAGAAACTTAATGAGACAAATTTCTTACTTAATGACTTGAATTACAGTTGTGGCAATATGATCCAGTGCTGATGTTCAGAGCTCAAATCATTTATTCTGCAAATAACCCGTAAACTTGCATATGACTTGAGTTTTAGTAAAATACTAGTAACTAACTCTGGAAAAAAAAATTTGGCTTCTAAAAAAAACTCTCTTTGACACAAATGGCTTTAAAAAAATATCTTAATATAGTGCCTCAAACATCAGCTAACATATGGCTTAAAACCTTGCATTTTTATTTATTTATTTATATGTTTATTTTAATTTATTTTGTTTTATTTTGTTTTTTATTTTTTTATTTATTTTATTTATTTTATTCAGGCTCATCATCAATTTACATTGTCAAACATTTTATGATAGATTAAACTATTTGAGTGGACAAACTACTAGGAGAATTCTTTTTGTTATCATGTGTTTTTTAATATATTAGAAAAAAAAAGCTTTTCTACAATGGTGCCAATATTCCTAACCATTTTACAAAATTATTCTAAGATGTTACACTCAGACATCTGGTTCCTATCACAGCTGAATGACCAAACATACATCTTAACCATCTCACTGTACAGAAAACCTGAAAAATGAGAGGATTTCTCCTTTAACCCAGTTAGATCATCTCTTGTTTCTAAAGGAAGCAGTAAATAGGGCCCCCTCTATCCTTTACTCAATCTGTTGAATAAATAGTAGGAACATAGTGGAGTATACTTTTCTAATGGTGCTGTCACATGAAAAAAATTGTGTTGTGTGTGGCCTCTTTTGATCTTCTGTGAGCAGGGCGCTCTGGAGTGATGGGTTCACGTCATGGCTTGCAGTCCAGATAGCACATGGAGAACAGAAGTCTGTGTCAATAACATCACCAAGAGCAAAAATGGCCTGCTCTGTTGTTCCTATCTAAGTAAAAGGGCAGCTGATAAACTCTGGAATCAGAGCACTCTGCTCAAACATCTATGTTACTTTTGGGCACAAGGATTTGACTGAAGGCTCAAAATCAGGTTCATTAGGGAAGAAAAAACAAAGCATATGCTACTGACTCAGATATAAAGACTTGTATGGTTTAATATAGTTTTAATATATGATTTTAATTGGTTGTTTGGTTAATAAAATGCAATAAAATGTTTATCCTAAATCTTTATTTATGGACTGCAAGATAGCTGTCATTTTTAGTAATCTTTCAAAGCTAACAGCCTCAATTCAGTATTGGATATTTTGCCAACTATCTAGAGTTTCTTTCTCACGAACAACCTTCAGTTTCTCATGCCATGGACCAAACACACAGACACACTGCACACTGAGATCTAAACTTCATGACAGTCTATTGTCTGCCTTTTAAGAGGAAAGAGCTTGTTTGTTTTGGCCAAGGTATAGACAGACCTACATCTGCCAGCTTCTCTAAGCAAGTGCTCTGGCAGCTCGGGAAATCAAGATTGCGGGTGACGAATCATTTTCGTGTATCACTTTAGATTAGCACTGAGTTTCCAAGAAACTCTTACAGCACATATTTTTCTTATCAGAAGGTAATTATTTTATTATTGCTTTAAACACAACAGGATAGCTTGCATACTTGCCCCTTTTATTTGACATACCAGGACAGAAGAAACAGATGAATACATTTTAGAATACATTTTTTAGAGAAGGAGAGCAAGAGGCTTTAAATAACAGGAATTCCTTAAATGTCACACTCAGAGCACCACTAAGTCCTGTAACTATAGTGACCTTGATACTTGTCTTTCTGCGTTAGTTCCACAAAATGCTTCTCGGATTTCGTAGCTTGTTTTGCCAAATCTGAGAGTTATTTTTTGATTTTCTTTATGTATTTTCAGTAATAGCTCCCACATGTTTTAGTAACGACATTAAGCAGATTGGATGAAACATAACACTTAAAAGAAAAACCTATTTGGAGTTAATAACCACAACTGGTATTACAAGCCTCTTTTAATAAATAAAAGCATTAACTTCAACAACTTCATAAGTGGCATATTCAAAACATATTCATTAATAATAATTATTTATTATTAAATTATATATAAATATAAATGATATTATAATATAATATTATTTATTCCAATTATTTAACAGTCCTAAAAAAGGGCTCTTTGGCATTGCTCTTTTTACTTCACATAAAGGAATTGAGGACATTTATAGTTTTTATTGTACCATTTTGAAGGGCTACCTACGTTATGGTAGGTACATTCTCACACTAAAGGAACCAAAAGTGACAGAAAATGAGCATTCCAACTTTAATGAGCAAACGGTGCAAAAGCCAACATCTGTCAAGATATGTTGCTGACTTGCATATACTGTATATAAGGTACCACTAATGTAGAGGTGTTGACTGGAAGTTTAGAGAGACATGTGCTGCAATCAAGATGACTTGTCTTTTACTGGGTGTGTGTGTGCGTGTGTGCGTGCGTGCGTGCGTGCGTGCGTGCGTGCGTGCGTGCGTGCATGCGTGTGTGTGTGTGTGTGTGTGTGTGTGCATATTAAGCTGTTCAGTGAAAACACTGGTAATTTTTTACAATACTGTACAAATAAATAAAGTTTCAAGAAAACAATCTATATATATGATAATGCCTATAAAAATAAATGTATAAAAATACATAATGAATATGGTATAAAAAACAGTATTGATACATTTTTCATTTTCTATGACTACATTTACTGGTCTAGAAATGTTTATTTTACAAAGAAGAGTATAAAAACTGGATGCGATTATACATGCAAATCTATGCCTCAGTAGGTGCATTTGAATAAATGTTAAGGTTGTTTTCCTTTTAAGCTAGAACCTCTTTGTTCAGTCTCATTTTTTTAAGACAAATATTAAACCAGTTATCTTCCATCACATGGTAGATTACATGTGGTAGTCTCTCAGAAACACTGCACATTTGACATGCGAGGTTCTGTTACTCCCTGTATAGGTTTCTGTCAGCAGATGATACAGTGATTAATGAAGTGTGAAAACTGTGGCTGCAGAGAATTTCAGGATTTGAGGAGGTGGAGCAAAATAAACAACATAGAACACATTAGCAGAACAAGTTCTCCGCACTGTTTTTCTTTTTTCTTTCATTGTTTGTTCCCATCTTGCTTTTTCTCTGTCTGTGAAGAGCATTTGATGTTTAAACTGGCAGTCATTTGTCATTACATGAATGAGGTGTTGAATGCATGAGAATGCAGAAAGATTGTTTAATCTTTTTGCAGAGTGTAGGAAGATGAGGAAGGCCTGATTGTCATGGGACAAAGGCTACTTACTATGTTAAAAACATTAGTTATATAGGAATTGTCTCAACCCAGTATACTGACCATACACATTTATCAACAGTGACATTGATGGTCACTGTCTATTTGCTTCATAATTCTGTTTTTAAAATGTATCTCTGAACATGGAGAAATTACCCCAGCTCAGTCATCACCCCTTTATCTGCTTAAAGATAATCTTTCCATTTTGTACGGTAGTCAAAACCCTTTTTTCAAACAAAAAAAAAGACTTTTTATTTTTATTTTTTGCTGAGTGCTTGTGCAAAACACCACAACTATTCATTGTGCTCCAGCAAAGAGGCTGAGATCTTCACATCATGTCCTTTTGTTTGGCAAGATTATTTTTCCAAGATGAACCTGTCTTGCTCTTGCTGTTTGCTGCAATCAATGACATAGAGTAATGTGGAAAAAAAAGTATTCCCTATTGGAATTGTGGAATATTTCACCATATTTGAACAAGCAAACATTTCACCTGTTTGATCCATAAAATTAGTTTTAGAGGTACCTAAGGGTCTGGTGTTGTCTTTGCTACTGAAGTGTGTGATTTCATCATGCCATCTCAAGAGCTCACTAAGATTTCCAGAAAAAAAGATTAATGCTATTGGCTGAGTCTGATAAGATTAAAAAGATCTCTAAATTATTTAGAATAAATCATTCCACTGTACAGGAGAACTATCAACAAGTGGTGTAGATTTTTAAAACAACAACCGTATTTCCCCAATGATATACATTGATTATGCAAACCTGGTGTTGGGTGCTGCTTGCTTAAATGGGATGGCCTATCTATGAACATGAAAACACATTTGCTAAAAGTATAATTCAGTGTGACATCCCCAAATTATTAGATTTAAATGCACTGTTTACTGCAGCGATGAACAGTTTGAAAAGCAATGCAAAGCAAAGATTGATCAGTGACGATGTTCTTAATTGCCGCTGCTGCTTCCAGCCCCTCTTAAACGTTTTCAGCCCTTTGCTACATTACATTACATCCTAATGTACTGTATAATACAAGCTGGAAAGAGCTCAGTTTAACGGAAATAAAAGGAACAAACATTTATTGTTGGCTGGGAAGAGATTAGTTTTTCATTTTCGTTTGAATGACTGGAGGGTGGGTGGGGTACAGCAGTACAGCGATGTCAATCATCCATCTACATGTTTAGCTTTTACCTTTCCTTTCCTCAAATCCTTCAAAATCAGATCAGTAAACGTCATCAATTGTGACCTGTGCTCCTTTGCTCTAGCTGACTTTGGACAGGCATTCATCTCAGATATTGCAGACGTTGCTTCTCAAAAGCAACAGCCTGGAGCTTAAATTCTGCTGTGTAGATCTTGCATTGTGGCATGATATCGGTAAGGTCCAAATTTGATTATTTTAATTGTTTATGCTCTATGGTATAATGTCACTACTGGTATAGAACTGCCTCCAGGGGTCAAATTAGATGCTTTTGCTTCAGATGAGTAAAAACTGATGCAAAAAGAAGTCTCAAACTTGGGATTGCAATTGTTGGTGTGAAAGCGCACAAGTCTAGATGGGACAGGCAAAGACCAAGTTTCAACCCTAAAACATCTTAAATTCACCTGAATACATTTTTCATGGAACAGTTGTCATAACTTACAGAAAGCTAATGTCAGAGCCTGGTGGATGATTAAAAAAAAATAATATTAGCAATATTAACTTTGGAGGACAAGGGTGCACTTCATTTCAAAACAAAATAATGCTATAGCTGCTGATATTTTTGTTGAATACTACTATTGTTCCTTTGTTCCAGTAAATCATCTGTATCTGTAGTTGCTTGGTAAATATGGGGCATTCTTTTTTTTTTTCATATGACTCTATCCAGAATTTTATAAGCTCTAGTTTAAAAAATATATAAGAAAACCGTCTGCATCATAAAAGTATGTTACATATGTTACATTTTTAATTTTCATTTTTTTCATTTAATGTTTTTTTCTGTGTCCAGTAATGGCATGTGTGTCGTTTTATTGCCTAAATAGTCAGAATTCTCTTTATAATATCATTTTCTAACTCATCTTTGTCCCTGAGATTTAAATAGGATGGTATAATTACTGTGACTTAGGACTGATATACAGTGCTTTTCATAATGTTTGGGACAAATAATTAATTTTTTTAATTTACCCCTCTGCTCCTCAGTGTTAAATCAAAAAGTTCAGACATTATTAAAGTGCTAGTAAAGACTTTTTCATCATATAGGAATTAAAACACTTTTTTTTCATTTCAGGGCGCCATAATGTTTGGAACAATTGGCTTCACAGGTGTTTGTGATTACTGAGGTGTGTTCCGTTGCTTCATTAGTGCAGGTATGAGATAACTGACATTGCTTCTGGCATTAGGATGTGTACCTATTGATGGATATGGTGAGTTGTTTGGTTAAATCCCAATATTGAGCTCCTGTTGCACAAAATGTTTGTGCCAAAGGCTAAAGGCTGAGGTACACAACAAAAGTTCCTGCACAGTATTTTTCTGTCTAGCTCTGTATCTTAACATAGTTGCATAATTGCATGCTGCACTGAAAAGCAAAGTTTTGAACATTTATACAGAGTCTTCTAACTAACATTTTGAAATTAAACTTATTTGGCATTTTCCATGATTTTATACATAACTCTAATTGAGTATAACAGGCTGTGATCATCTATATTACTTTATTTGATGATGTAGCTGATTGGTGTTCATTTAAAAATGTTTAGTTTTGGAGTGTGGTCAAAAACATTTTGGAATACTCTAGACACTGAATTTCAAACAGTGAGACCAAACTAACATGGCTCAAATCTCTTTCTGAATATGACATGGCATATTCCAGTAAGTTTGTGTTATTTATATTCATACAATCAATCGTAGCTGTAAATTATATATTCATACACACACACACACACACACACACACACACACACACATATATATATATATATATATATATATACTGTAGTTATTATGGAGTATAGAACATGTTGGAAGTTTAAACTGCACATTATGTAATGGTTCTTGAAATAATTATTTAATTAGTAAATAGATTTTTACATAAAGGTACACAGGGGACTCCCTCTCCTGTTTGTTGTTTGAGCTAAGCTCTTCACTGCAGTTTGGAGTCTGAATATTTTTTGTTGTATCTTAAAAACATCAAGGTCATTTGTGGAAAAACATATGCAAACTTTTTACAATACCAGACATAATAATTTCAACCAAATGCTTTCCGTAGCTGGAGATCAGTACGGGACAATATTTGGGATGTGTTTCAGCCCATTCCTTAGTACAGAATCTATTCAGTTCGTTTATATATTTGAGATGCCTTGTTTGAATGACCTGCCAAAACCTTTACATGGAATTGGGGTCAGGACGTTAACTTGGAATTTTGTTCCATTTGATCCACTCTGCTGTTTACTCCAGTCTTTTGGATCATTGTCATGTTGCATGACCCAGCTTTTGAGCTGAGCTACACCACATCTCTTCTGTACAATTTCTTGAAACAAACTGAAAAGAGTCCCCATGCAATTATACTCTCAGTCTTTTCCAAAATGATAATGTAATATTTGTATGTAGTGTTTAACTTTTTCCATGTGTACATTTACCAAAAAGTTCAACTGTCTTATTTGCCTAAAGAATATTGCACCTGTGGAACATCTAAAATAGACTTCAGATGAATATCAAAGGGCTTGAAGAGCAGTAGTTTTTCAGGGGGGTTTTGGTCAATAACCAATGCACAAATTCAAAAATGCTCCAACAGTTTCAGTTCACATTGTCGTAGGAACTTTCATGTGAGCATATAATATAATATAATATAATATAATATAATATAATATAATATAATATAATATTATTTTAGGCATCACACATCATGTCACTGCTTGACTTTGTTGCCAACCTATGCACAGGCGCAAAAAGAGTATTCACTATGCTTCATATGGTCTCTAGAATCTTATGAAATTCTTAAAAGCACAGTTACACACGTAACTAGAATTCTAGCCATCAGCAATTTGTCTCCCTTTGTTTTGTCATACCAGCTGAAGTCTGCACTCTTTCACCACATTGGCTATCCATGTCTGATTCAAAACAGAACCACAACTAATGAGCAGAGCTGAAATATTATCCACAATCCCACACATACAATTATTAGGCAAGGT
Source organism: Lepidarchus adonis (assembly GCA_037576955.1). Lineage (NCBI taxonomy): Eukaryota > Metazoa > Chordata > Actinopteri > Characiformes > Lepidarchidae > Lepidarchus > Lepidarchus adonis. The sequence goes on along the minus strand of JBBIGC010000007.1, from coordinate 15,517,687 downwards.
ACTTCCATTTGACGTGCCTGTGCACTGCAATGGAATATCTGACACTGGGCCTGTTTTGATTATTCCTCTGTGTGTTGTCGATTTGAAAGCGGCGCATACCTTTTTAGCCTGTAGCATCCTCTGCATCTGGCATTTGTCTAGAAATGGAGGAGCAGCTCACATATTTTTAACAAAAAGAAAATATTTATAATTCCTCCCAGAGCATATTAGGACCTTATAGAACAGTGAAAGAGTAATGGCCTAATTGTATTGTTTATGATATATCAATATGCATTTCTCTATGAGGTTTCACTAGAAAACATGTTCTCGCTCTCTCAAGGCAGTTTGACCTGAATGCTTTCATTAATGTATTAAACTATTTTCATGTTTCCTGTGCTACTTCCTGTAAATTTGATTGTTACATTTTTTCAGGTGGATGAAATGTCACATTCATCTCCATAAATTAATACATTAGCAATATTACTAATAATGTAATAACAATAATTACAACGTCTGAAGCCTGCACTGTTCACACAGCTACTTTATCTGTACCTTATTACTGTCATTATGTTTATTTTAAACTTCATCAGCCACAGAGAGCTCTGTAAAGGAGAAAAAACGACCAGGCTACATGTAAAATACAAAAGGCTGTTATTTTTCTTTTAGAGTTGTATTATTAGCTACAAAAAATAGTAAACTAATGTTTCCTGTTAAAATAACGAAGTTTCTGCTTTTCATTCCTTCTCTTTCATGTTTTTAATGATTACATTCTTTCCATCATTCATGTGTTCATTTAGAGATCACTGGTGGTTAGTTTCCTTTTTGACCTCTCACCCAAAGCATTTCCCCTCTGACAGATGCTCAAAACAGCAGTGCAAAAAAAAGCGCCTAATTCAATGCAGAACCCAGAACTCAATATCTAAACTATGAGTTCACACACCCATTCCAAAAACATAGACTGCTCCATTCATTTACCAAGCATCAACTTAAATATTTTTGTACACAAATATTTGTTCAGTTAATCTTGCAGACATCACAGTAAACAGTAAATCTGTAGTAACGTAATTTTGTTGTCAGAGGAAATTATTCCATCCTTTTGGGGGGAATGTATATGTGTATAATATATACATAATAATATTACATTTACATTTATATATTCAGAGAGAAGTTTTATATAATCAGAGTAACATTTATATATTCAGAGAGAAGTTATATAAAATTATATAAAACTTCTCTCTGAATATATAAATGTTACTCTGAATACTAAGTATTACTACCGGTAAGTACCGATTACTAAGTACCGATTATGTAGGGTGCATAAACTTTTGCACAGTGCCATAATGTTATTATTTTTTTGTTGTTGTTCAATTTATGATATAAAAACTATACTTTTATTGGCTCAGGGTAGTAGTGCATCATGTGAGCGGGGAGATGTGTGCATGTTTATGCCTGTTGTTCTGTGTGTTTCATGGAAAAAGAGCAGTACTGAGATCAGTTAATTGTGTTAAATGTGTTGTATTCATGTGGGCAGGCTGGCGGTGGATGCCCAGACCCACCAGAAGCGTAATGAGTACAGAGAGTAATGGTTTGCCGGGTCTGAGCATCCATCGCCATTCATCGCTCACAAGTTCATACTCATGTGCATCCTAGCCTCTAGGGGATGCACAGGTACAGATTAGTCCTGGTCAGGACATTCAAGCTTGTTCAAAGCATAACTCTGTGTGTGAGTGTTCTGTTGACATTTCTTCATTCCCAAAGAACTGCTACAATATAATCAGAGTAACTTTTATATATGCAGAGAGAAGTTTTATATATTCAGAGGAACATTTATATATTCAGAGTAACTTATATATATTCAGAGTAACATTTATATATTCAGAGAGAAGTTTTATATATTCAGAGTAACTTTTATATATTCAGAGAGATGTTTTATATATTCAGAGAGATGTTTTATATAGTCAGAGTAACATTTATATATTCAGAGTAACTCTTATATATTCAGAGTAACATCTATATATTCAGAGGAACTTTTATATATTCAAAGTAACTTATATATTCAGAGTAACATTTATATATTCAGAGAGAAGTTTTACATATTCAGCTTTGTATTTCTATATTTCCTGTTTCGCCCCCCATAATATGTATGTATGTATGTATGTATGTATGTATGTATATATGTATGTATCAAAATTTCCCTAATTGTTAACTCTTCCCAATTTTCTGTCATAATCATGTTACAAATTTTTACACACTGCACAGATATACTCTTGTGGGTTTAAAAGAAAATTTATTTTAATTGAACCATTATGCCCATGGTCTACATAGCCTTTATACATTATAAAATGCAAGCATATCTAGAACTCAAATTAGACATTGCATTTTAGGAACAAGAATGCAGAAGAGTGCGACTATTATACTTTTAAAATGTTCTTCCATCAAATGAGATTTGCTAGTGTAAAACTAATAATGGTTATCAATTGATCTCTTAACTTGTTAACCAATCAGGTTGATGTTTTCAGAGAAGTCCATATCCATTCTACAAAGGTCAGACATGCTCAGGTTTGTTATTTCTATCCATCATCACTTTCTCCTAAATGGCTGCTAGGCGTTTTGCTGGCAGCACAGAAAACAGAATAATTGTGTACCAAGAGGGTTGTCATGACCCTGCACCTTTACCGAGAACAGGAAACGGAAAAAAATGAAACAAACAAGCTTTCCCTCCTGCACAGTAATGTTCTCAGGTCACTGGGGGTGAAGGGGAGGGTGGGAGGTCTCAGCAAGCCATCTTTCAAGTATCTCTCACTCCAACTTCTTGGATGACGTGCAAGAGCACATGGGGCTTCCCTGTCTGCAACTGCTGTTATGTAGTTGTATAAAATCTAATACATGCTGAATCCTTTATTTTGGTATAAGATTGCTTACTAAGTCTGCTATTTATTGCAGTGGTTTAATTGGGTTTGAGGTTCTGCCATACTCTGTGTCTGCACGACATGGAGACCTCACTTGTCTGAGAGACAAGCTAAAATATACATGTCATTGTGTGCTCTGCAAACCTATTTGGAAAGCTATGCTTAAAACACATTGTGTGCAATAATATATAGGACTAACCATTTGCTACAAAAAAAGAAAATGTAGTATAAAAAATGAAATGGAATTATGTTAAGTAGCTTTCGAACTTCCTTATTAAGAAACATGCTTCATGTTTTAATTCATGCAAAACACAAATTTATGGACTTGTTTTACAATTTCTAACTCATTCTAACTCATCACTAATTTTACTAGTAGCATTGGTTAATAAGCTTTAGTTCAGTCTATATAATTTAGTAAAAGCTAGCATAGGAGATTTCTTTTAGAAGCCAAGAATACGTTAAAAAGACCCTCTTAAATGTCATAACGTAAGTTGGATCCAGCAAGAAACAAAATTCAAGTGAGCATCAGTGTGACTTTTCCACAATGGTGGCAAATCTTTATGTTGGGGAGCAGTAGGGGTGCTGTCATAGAATCATGCACAGCAACAAGGAACACGTTAACTTGGTAACTTCCTATTAAAACCAACAACAACACTAGGCAGTTAACCAAAGAATGTAAATGCACATATGCATGAATATAGGACAGAGGGATATGGAACATGAAGAAAAAAAAGTAAAACAATATACAAATAAGTGGTGCCATGAGCCAGTGGGAAAGATGTTGAGTTTTACTCAACAAAGAGACATTAACCAAAGAAACATTTATGAAGTAAATGTCAACACCAAAAAACACAACTCAGTCAATGACCTTTATTTTCAAATAAACACAAGTAAACTGACTAAACAAGAAAGCAAAAAGCCAGCCGTCATATACAAGTTAAAATGTAAAATGATCCGCAATAACATTCTCACTCAAATAAAAATTGTGGACCCATAGGAAAACCACAATTAAATGTTATTTTGATCTGTTTTTTATGCATGCGATTTTGTGTTTACTACATCTTGTATGTTGTAGAAAAATAAAATCTGAAAATAATTAAAAAGGATTTCTCTGTGATCTTTCTTGGTTGAATAAGACTATGGCATTTACTTGGCAAAAAACGTGCAGTTTCTGCGTCTGTGATTTTACTGCATTTGCGGCACATTTCTGATGCTGTCAGTTTGAATCCTGTCTATGTGAAAATGAGCAGAGAACATTCCATGGTCTGGACTCTTCTACTGTACGAGACTGAGGCTAAACATAAGCTAAAAACCGCCTGTGTTGTACCACTTAGTTAATTCATCCAAATGTTGTAATAATCCTGTAGATAAACTTGGAAAATTACAGCAATTGTAAACAGTGTATGGTGAGAAAATGACATTTCTTATTTATAAACATGTGGGTATATAAAGAAAGAAGCATCAAATTAGTTTTTTTTAAATATACATGTATTCTGCACTGTACTGAATAATATTTTTTACTATGACATTTGACTATACTGTATACTGAACAGTCCATGAATAAGTAAGTAGTAGACCTATACATGCATGCCCTCTTCTGGATACACTGATGTCCTTACTGTTCCCACAGTCAGAAAGAACTACTCAGACGATCCAGTACTGCAACACATTATAACACAGAATCAAATCTTATTTTAATCAGCTCAACGGTGGAATGGTCAAGTCATTAATTGGGTGTAGTTATTTTGCAATCAACCAAACAAAACTCAAGGCAACTGTATTTAGCTTGTTACACCCAGTGTGTAATAAGAATGTAAAAAATGAGTTTCTGCAGCAAATGTAATTTATTTTCATATAGTATGTTAAACTTGTGGCCCTTTAATTGATTAAGTGCCACTTGGTGGTCAATGGTGGGCAAGTGGTTAGGACCTTGACTATGGGAACTGAAAGCCACAGGTTCAAGTCCCATGCCAGATAACACTAAGGTACCCTTCAGCAAGATACTATCCTGCCACACTGTTCACCGGGGCTGTTCATAGCTACACACTGTTCCACATGCATTTTGTTGAGGTGTGTGATTGAATGTGTTCAGAACGACAAATAAACACTTTCAGTCACCACATCACTAAAGTCTGTCTCTCAGAATCAGTCACAGGTGCAATACAATATCTGTAAGTGGTGGCTTCATGTTAGTGTAACAGCTCAGAGAACAGCTCAGTCAAACAGAATTAGAAAGCACCATCACTGCACAATGATTATAATGCACTGATTTTAGTCTGTATTAAGTGAATTAATAATGTACATGTTCAAATGACCACAAATCTCATTTCCAGAAAACTTTTTGTAAAAGTTGTAAAATGTACTAAAACGAGAATCTGCTTTTTTCTGATTCTATTGAAACTTTATTTAATTGACAGAGATTTTTTGGCTGACCATCTAATAAACATTTTGTAAAAAAAAAAAAGGCAGTAATTTTATGTCTGGAATGTTTACCTCTTTGTTACATTTGCATTTAATAACACTTTAAAACTTTGGGAACAGAGAATACAAAATGTTGTAGTTTTGCAAGAATTCTCCCCACTATTGCTTGAAATAAAAATCAAGTTAGGCTGTTGTGACCGTTGTCTGATGCCCCACCTCATGATGTTTCATACAAGAGACAGGATTACAGGCAGGCCAGTTGAGCACACACATACTCTATCTGTGAAGCCAGACTGTTGCAGAATTTTATCACTGTCTTTCTGTCCATCTGAGATTAGTTTGGGCCCAGAGAACTCTGCAGTGTTTCTGCAGCCAATATATAACTCCAGAGCCCATGTGGCTGTATTTATCACAGTACCATAGCATTTAAGTATACAATGAGAAAAGCAATTGCATCCATTCTAGAATCATTAGGGGTTAACCCACACCAAAGGGTGAACACACTCTTGATTTAACCAACCTTTAAATTAAATAAAGATAATATAGCTACACTTCTCAAGTCTGATGCTATCGCAGATCTCATTTAAAATAAATTTTATTAATAGCATATGCACTTCTCCATGTTATCACTCAGTTTTATCAATAAACTTTGTGTTAACAATCTACTGTACACTAAATAATGTAACTGTACTTAAAACATACAAGTTTAAAATCAGAATGTAAATGGTGCCAAACTAAATAGTATTCAAATTAGTTTCAAATTAGTTTTACTGTTAGACTAACTGATCTCTCAATTCTAATATAAGAAAACAGGTTAGTTATTTTTTAATATATGTTTTAGCAAAATTAACTAGGAACAAAACCACAACACATACCATACTTTTTAAATGTTCAAATTCTAAACATTAATGAATATTTGTCCTTGTGAACACATTTAAACACAATCAAAGTGCAGCACAATTAATTATGACCTCTGCTTTTAACCCATCAGTGTAGTGAAGTGAAAGTGATTTCTGTCATTGTGAACAAACCACAGCAGGCAGTGCACCACAACGAAATGCGTCCTCTGCATTCAACCCATCACACATGCACACATGGAGCAGCAGGCAGCTATGAAGAGTTTCCATGAAGCAATGCAGTGGAGACTGTACATTGCTCAAAGATACCTCAGTGGTGTCTGGTCCAGGAGTTGATCTTGCGACCTTCTGAGCTCATTTCAACACATAAGCAACATTAAGGAAATGTTCCACACATCATAGCACAGACACAGAAATGGAAAAGGTAGTAAATGACCTACTACTTGCATCTGTTGTGTTTTCTTACTTATTTGGCACTATTGATCATATTATTCTACATGATAGACTAGATAATATTGAAATTAAGGGAACGGCCTTCTTCTGGTTCAGGTATATTTCACTGAACGCTATCAGTTTGTAAATGCCTCAGTATAGTATTATTCAGAAGCATCAAATTAGCTTTCATTGTTATACTGATGACACACAATTGCGTGTTTCAGCAAAGCCAGATGAGAAACACCAGCTTAGTGTAATTGAACAATGCATATGGGACCTTAGGCAGTGTATGCTTACAAACTTCCTTCTCTTCTGACGAGACAGAAGAAGTGCCCAATCAAGGACATCTTCCAGCTGGAAGCATTCTGATTACACAGTAACTCTAGAAAGGCATTTCTGTTTCATCTTGTACAACAGTGGAAGACCTTGATGTGATTGCTGATCCCAGTCTTTCATTTGAAATATATGTTGTATGAACAACATATCCTAATTTAATTGAGAAATATTGCTAATATAATAATTGTATGTAATTACACGAAAGAAAAAACAGATAAACTAGGCCATGCCTTTGTTTCCTTTAGGTCAGATTCCTGTATGGTTGGTAGGTCCAAAAACCAGAAGATAAGATCATCTTATCCAATTTGCAATGGCGCCCTATCAAATTTCACATTGATTAAAAATATATATATATATACACTCATTGGTCTTGTTCACCTATTTGATTGACAGTGATTGTGGATCCTTTGTACTTCTGACCAGATCATCCATTATTGGGACCATCTCCATGTTCTTTATATACTTCACATGCATATCCTGGATATATTGATCCAAGCTAGAGCTTGATATCACCTCTATAAAAATAAATACTTTTTTTTGCCTTTTATGAGTCACGTGTCTCTGGCAATCTCAGTTTGCAACCGAATTTCTTAAAGCTGCTTTCTGACAACATCAGGAGTAAAAGCACTATAGAATTACAATTCAACTCATTTGACACAAGAAATGCAATCTAAGGGATCAAAGTTCACACATTTAACAGTGTCAACAGTTTTACCCAACAGTTTTTTAACAGTTTCAAATTAAACATTTGTTTACATTTACAAAACACAATCAAGTTGTTCAGCCCAAAAAAATCTATGTCTTTTTGTCAGTTAAATATATTTACCAGAGAATTAACAAAATGAAGCTTTTTTTTGTTCTTATTGCATATTGCAAGGCAGATTGTATGATTTTCCTCAATGTAGTACATCTAACAAAATATAAAAATGATCAAGGCCTTCACATGCTTAGTACGCTCATGTGGCTCAGGTCCAAAGAAAACACAAAACTGTGAGCATCCAATATTTCCAAGACAGGAAATTCCTGTTTTAGCTCTGCTAAACTTTGTATAGAGACCCTTTTCTTCCAGGAAATATAAGAACGTTTCATTATAATCATCCCAACCTTAGCCTCACACATTAACACTAGACAAACGGCTGATTCGCTATACCTAGAACAACTGTGCGCATCAATTGATGCAGCGCCTAATTTTGCACAAAACGCCTGTTTATATAACCGGTGCTGCAATTTCCGTTTATATATATTAACATTTAACCTTTGTTCACACAAATTGTGAAAAAAGCGTGCCCGGTGCTCCTGAAGAAAGCTGTTGATCGCTTCCAACATGAGCATGCGCAGGTTTTTTTCAGGAGTACGCGCAAGCATTTTTTCAGGAGCACGCGCATGCTCATGAAGAAGGCGTACAATGACACAATCAGTCTTACAGAGCGAGCAGACAGAGCTGTGTCCAGACAGACAGAGCTGCTCACTGCTGCTTCGGGTCACTTTATATTGTACACAATTAGCAAAGACACAGTTACAGTATTGTGTTTTCTTACATAAGTTTCAGATATTTCTTTTGGTTATTATACAGGACTTTGCATTATATTCAAAAGTAAGTGTTTGGATTTTTATATTGTCATACTGCATATTGTTTTATAAGACATAATGCATATAATATGATGCATGTAACTAGGCTTCCATGCAGGACCTTGCTTATATGCTTGTAATTATCATATCAAGCTCAATTACATGTACAAACTCTCTGATACACAATAACTGTCGTTATTCTAGACATGAACAGAACCAGGTCACAGCCCAAAAATCAAATGCCAAAACAACAAAAAGAGAACCCAGTACCAGTTACTGAACATTATGACACTAGTAGTTGACTGTAGTTGATTTATTGTGACTCTGTTTGTGTTTCCATGTTTTGTTCAAAAATGATAAAAAAAACTTTATTCAGAAAATTTCAGATTTTTTGTAGCAAGAACTTCAATGAGAAATAGCAGTGGTTTTGTTTGATTTGTATCAATTGATGCAGTCAGTCTTTCTAGTGTTAATGCAATATTTTCTATATTTTTTAACTTCAATGGCCATCTTGAACTGCTTAGAAATGTTTTAGATGCACACTTAAGCTGGGTTAAATACAGTGCTTATGAAGAAAGCGAATTGATTAAAAATTGGACAAGCTGCAAAGTTGTAAAACTATGTCTTTCTGTTTGCTTGCTTGTTTTAAGTCCATGACACTTCACCGCTACTTCAAACCCAGCCGTCGCCGACTGATGACGTGTTTCCGCTGGATTTCCCGTGAACTTTTCCAGTAACACGTGTAGTTGAACAGGGCGCATAAGGGCTTGCATTATTTCTCATTTATAACAAACCAGAGTGGTTTTCATTCACTTATCAAAATGACGAAACCAAAATTCAAAGGCAAAAGCTCCATAAACCCCTCAAACTCCAGCAGTAATCCCGGTAAGACACGGCTTTATTATTATCAGTCCAGATGTAAACAGCTACTCAGCTAGCATTAGCTAGCCTGCAACAAATGCAACGAACGGTTGATTTTAGGTTAATTCCACCTGGAATTGTAGAACATTTCTGTATATTTGCATGGCATGTCATTAGAGTTGAATTCGGTCTGTGTTTTTTTTATCTTCTTTTCCATTTTAATATGCCGCTTATGTTGTCAGTTATGCACTGTACTGAGGTAACATGATTTCCTCAAAATTAATCATACGCTAGACATGATGCACATACGTCATTGCTTTCGTTACTTGTTAACGAACAAGATTTTTGCATTGCAGTTTGTTCATGCGTTTAGACCTGAATATGGGTTTATTTATTTACTGTATTAAACTGGTTAAGACTTCAGACAATTGGTCTCTCTCTAGGCTTGAATTAGATATTACTATAGTAGGGACCAACATATAAAATATATTTTTTTGCTTATCAGTCGTAATCGTGCAATTGATTCACTGTATTATTGTATAATAAGGGACAAGACACAATGAGGCATGACTAGCTTTTTTTCATAGAGTTTTAAACCTTAATTTTCTTCTGTATGTACAATATTTACAATTTTTTAATAAATTGGTTTGATTTACTTTTTTTAAATTTCTTAAACCTACACACACACATTTTCTTTTCCTTTTTTGTTTATCCTCTAAAGGCTTATTTATTATTGATTTATTATGTTTTTGTCCTGCTGTTTTACTTTGTTAGGTTATACTAGGTTTATTGTTAGGTTATACTCTTAAGCCTTTTGTTCCTTGCTTCTTCTTTTTTTTTCTTTTTTACTTGTGATACGCTGCTCTTTTAAAAATCAATTTCCTTCAATGCAAACCCAAGCTCATATAAACAATGATGATTTTTGGGGGGTGGGGGTGATCTTACTTTGTAATAAATTACCTTAATTTTTCCAGTTTATCAGTCTCTATGGTACTTATTCATTTTTCCTAGATCGAGTAAAGGGAGCAGGAGGGAACAACATGAGGGACCGTGCAACTATCAAGCGTCTGAATATGTACCGGCAAAAGCAAAGATGGTATAAATGTCTCTCTTTTTAATCATATATTAGTCTGTAAATCTTTGCTGTAAAAATACTTGGAAGCATTTATTAAAGATAAAATTGTATCTTATGTGGATTTCTCATCATTTAAACAAAGTTATTGTACACTGTGCATTTCTACACTTTACACTTTGTATTAGTGCTAAATATATTTAGCCATTTTTCTGCAGTAACAGTCGGGGTAAAGTCATCAAGCCTTTACAGTACCAGTCTACTGTGGCCCCTGGGACAGTAGCCAGAGTTGAACCCAACATCAAGTGGTTTGGTAAGTTTATCAGATATAGTTACAGAAGTCTGTGGAAAAGTACTCTTTGTAGAAATTAGTAATACTGTGGGTTACAGTGATCTGTTGATTACACAAGACTGTTGTGGCACTGTAAAGTTAGTCTGCCATTTCCCAAAGCTACAAAAGCAAATACATACTGATCTATTACATAATGATCATGATAAGAACAGTTTTCCTTAGTTATAAATATTTCTGAGCCTCCTGGTTTTTGAGTGACTATTGCAAAATGAATATAAACTTTTCAAATGTATATATTTTTAATTAAAGCTGTTCTTTTTTTTTCTTTTTAAAATGTTGCATGTATATGGTGTGAAAATACATTATAACCTTATTTATTTTTACTTATAACATAACTTACATAACATTCTTTTTTTATGGCACCTGTGGGCAAATTAATTGGGACAAAACAAATTAATTTTTTTTTCCCTCTTCGTCATCAGTGGCAAAATAACAGTTGAAAATAGCGAATATGCTGGCTAATTTTGCTTCTGTCTCTGCTGATGCAGCTAATACTCGTGTCATCAAGCAATCATCTCTGCAGAAGTTTCAGGAGGAGATGGGTGCAGTGAAGAAAGATCCTTACAGAGTGGTTATGCGCCAGAGCAAGCTCCCCATGTCTCTCCTGCATGACCGCATCAAAGCACATGTAAGAGTGTCACAAATATCAAATCCATTGGTTCACTCATTCAGAACACTTGCTTAAAGATTCAAAATGGCATTGTTATTTTAAATTTAAATGGCAATATACCATGATTTCAGTTTTGTTACCAAAATGTATTCTGAGGTATGTTAAATGCTTATGCTAATTGGACAGTATATACTGTATTTCCCCAACACTTCTATATTGATTTTACAAACCTGGTATTTGCTGTTTTGTGAAGTGATGTGTATATTTTAGGGTTAGAGCAGTGTGAAGGGCTGTTGCACCCGTTTTCCCTTTACTGCAGAAGAATGTAGAGGAAACCTTTTTCTCTGGCATTTCTGAACCTTGTTTCTGCCAATACTAAAGAACAGAGAGCGTAAAACATGCTTGAAATAACACTTAACGTTTTGCTTGGTTCCTCATGTTCCCTCTGCAAATGTTATTGACTTTCAGTGGGATCCCCCCGCCAATTGGTTCCATATGTTCGTAAGACCTTTCAAGAGTCAACGCGAGATGAATGTTCGCTTCCCTTTCGTTCTCCTTTTCACACTCATGACACTTTCTTTTTTACATGCCTCAGGGTTCTGGTGAAAAAAGCATGACTTTATGCCCAGTTGTTGATTTTAATGCTCATCTTGATTTGTGGTGAGTCTCTGACCAAGCTCTGACCAACTGCCCTAAGCTGTTCTGATCCAGTGTGTGCTGGTCCAATGCTGGCTCACTGTCAGAAGAGTGAGAGTAAGTGTACATGGGTATCGACTGGACATTTTGGGATTGTTATTTTTTATTTATTTATTTAGGGGGGGGG
>JBBIGC010000007.1:15484843-15505363 GCA_037576955.1 Lepidarchus adonis | reverse complement strand
TTTGGGGGTTGTTTTTTTTGGTTTGTTGGTTTCCCCCCCCCCCCCCCCCCTTGAAGATGTGTATCATGTGGCAGATTACCACAAATTAGGTTGTTGCTTATAATTTATGTTTATTGGAACATGCTCTCTATCTTTTAAAGTTGTCTGGTTTTTATGAAGTTTGATTTGCTTATTGATTTTGTTACAACACCAGTATAATCACCTTTTTGATTTTAGGGTCATTTAGGGTCCTGCTTTTCCTTGGCATACCTTTAGATCCTAATTTATAACCATTTTTTTTCTTGAACTTTGTGTGACGTTAGTGGAATTCTCTGTTCTCTTAAATCTCACTTTCTAATTCAGGACTGTGTATTAATGCTGTTCTATTAGCCAGGGTTTTTTTTAAAAAAACATCAGGCTAGTTCACTCTGACCTAATGCGGACTATTTTTTTTATTGGTTGTGTCCACTCACTTTCTTCTTTATTGTTGGTATATGTGGGGTCTGTCCAGATCCCATTAATCTGTAAGACTAAGGTGGGCCAGGTTGTTTGCCAAATACTAAACCATAAACAAAACCATTCTTTTTTTATACTTTTTACCAAGAAGTTCATTTTGACCTTTGATTTTGGAGTTGTCTCTCTAGTTAATATAGTCAAATTTTCTGTTTTTTGATTGTTTACATTACACATATTTGGTGCTATTTGGTGGACCGGGAAAGTTTACCTGAAAGTTGTTAATCAAGAGACTGCACTTTAAATCATAGTAATTGTTTCCTCTTAGTCAATGTCTTTTTGTAAAACACAATTTAAAGAAAATCAACAAGTAACTGCTTCATGGTTACAGCCAAGCTGCTCTATCATTTGTGAGAAACTAACTAACTGGCTGGCATGACCTGAACTTATAGTAAAAGACACACAAACAAGTTTATTATCTGACCAAGGCTGCGGTCCCACAATAATTACAGGCATGTATAGTATCCTATAAGGTTAATCTGTGACACTGTTTTGTACACTCTATAGATGCTATTTGAAGCAGGGATTTCCTGGTGCATAGATGTTTTTAAAAAAAATCAACAATTAATCATTAATCATTCTCTAAGGAAATATTTGGTCTGCATTTTGTACAAGGGTGCTCTTTAACACCATGCAGCCGGCAATAAATTGTACTAGTGAGTACACTGCCCTCCCATGCCTCCTCTGGTTTGCAGCTGGGCATTCTGGGCTTTGGATAGTCTGTGAATGGTTTGATTTGAGAACTCTTAATAGAGCTCATACGTCAAGCACAGCTTTAAAAAAAAAAAAAAAGGCTTGGGGTCATGATGGATGAAGATGGGGAGAAACAGAACACTGAGATGAAAAAATGCTCACATTTCTCATTCATGTCTCATGCTTCATTTATTCTGCCAAACTACTTTTTATATTGTTCCAGAGGATGGAAAGCAGTAAAGGTCCTGTTCTGTTGACCACTGTGTCTCATGTCTTTCAGAACTCCAAGGTGCACATTCTGGACACAGAGACATTTGAGACTACTTTTGGGCCTAAGGCTCAAAGAAAGAGGCCTAACCTGAGTGTGGGGGAACTGAAGGAGCTAGCTGAGAAGGCAGAGGTTTCAGCTCATGGCTACAGCGCAGACAAAGATCGTGATTTGGTGACCGAGGATAGTGGGGTCAGGTGAGAAGGCCAGTCCAGGGTAGCGTTAGGAACCTAAACTCTGTTCCAAATTACAGCCAAATCCAAAATGCAAAGTACTGACTACTCATTAAAAAAACAATAATTTTGGTTCTGCTTATCATTTCATAATAACAATACTTTGGTAAACGGGCAACATATCAGGAAGCTTGTACATGTATTGCAGGACCATTCATCAGTTTATCAATGGCAGGTCCATTTGTTTAGATACAAGAATGGCTAATGTTACAACAGTGGGAAAAGTGGGCTGCAGTAAACAGTCAAAACTGTGGATTCACTTTTAAAAAAGAAAATGCTGGCAAGACATAAGTTGCACATAAAAATCTCCCTAAGCTGTAATGGCATTTGTAGTGTTTATGTAAGTGAGGATGAGCATGCAATATACTTGACTAAAAGATACAGGGCATATAACAATGATTCTCACCATAATACTAAAATATTTTCTCCTAAAGAAGTAATTTAATTATATGCTCTGGGTTGATCTTTTATTTTATCAATGTTTAAAAGTTATATATATAATTAGTTATTATTATTGACATCAAAGCATTTTATCATAATATATTTCATTATTGTTTTATTCATTTATTTATGTTTACTATATTGATATCAAAGCTGCAATTGATTAACAAAATCTGAATTGCAAATCCAAAAATTTAAACCATGCCAAAACCTGGTATAGCAAGGTCCTGGTATAGCAAGGAAGTTTGTTATTCAAAGTCATGTGTGTCTGAACTATACTGTTCAAATATGTTGCTTTAGGGATGAGGCTCGTGAAGAGATCTTCAAGAAGGGACAGTCAAAAAGAATATGGGGCGAACTCTATAAGGTAGTTCTTTCTTAGCTTTTGTTTAGTTAATAGTATTTTTCTGTTATAATGACATAAAGCAGCATCAGTTTCTCCAGCCTCACTACTCGATGCTCTTTACAGGTCATAGATTCTTCAGATGTAATCATCCAGGTTCTGGATGCTCGGGACCCCATGGGTACTCGGTCCAAAAACATTGAGACTTATCTGAAGAAAGAGAAGCCCTGGAAACATCTCATCTTTGTTCTCAACAAATGTGACCTTATTCCCACATGGGTGACGGTAAGCCTTTAAGAAAACCCACACATATGTAATTGAATCATTCATGCTTTTGTGAAGTATGGTAACTACACTACATTTTGGTGACATTTCATCTGAAATCAAGGTAATTTATACTAGTTTGTCCACTGGCTTTGTTGCTGTAACTGCCTCTATTCTTTTGAGAAGGCTATATACCAGATGCTGTAAATTTTCTGTGAGGCTTTTTCTGCATTTAGGCACAAAATATCTGAAATCAGGCAATTATGTTGGATTATTAGTTCTGGATGGCAAACTTCAGGTACTTCAGTGATTACCGCTCCAGAGCACAATCCTGGGGGCTTCAAACCCCTCTAGCTGATTTTTGACATTGGGCATTGTAATCTATGTGAGGTTATGGGAAATTCCTTTCTTTGTCAGATAAGACGAGAATTTTTGTATTTATTCATTTTTAATGCATTGTTTATGGCTTTAGTTGGACTCCTTTTGGTGGTATGAAGTTAGATTTCATTTGGAGTTCATTATTTTAGAATTTAAGAAACTATCACATATTGTGTTTAGACCTGGGATAGGCAGATATTGACATCATTAGACACTAGCACCACATTTTCAAAATGTTACGAATGCAGTTTTAAATGGATGTACATGTGCTCACGTGTGTACATATATGCATGTATGCAGAAACGCTGGGTTGCAGTGCTGTCTCAAGACTACCCCACACTCGCTTTTCATGCCAGCCTTACCAACTCCTTTGGGAAGGGCTCACTCATTCAGCTTCTACGGCAGTTTGGAAAGGTGAGAGTTCAGCTTTCTTTCAGCTATTTACAGGCTGTTTTATATATTTGCTCTTGTTACACGAAAACAAACAACAATGAGTAAAGGGCACTACAGAGAAATGCACTCTGCAGTCAGGGTGATGGCTGTTTTAAGATGTTATCAGATTTCTGGTCTATAAAGCTTGGCACCCATCTCCATCACCTTCAGAGCTCCTGGGCTCCACTTCTGTCTTCACATCTGCTTCAGGGCTATTTTTGGGATTTTAGCCGTAAACAAAGACTTGGAAGAACACAAAAGGAAAGGGAGTTTGAAAATATAAATTCAATTGAAAGTTATACAACAGAGGTACTCTTAGGCTCAGGAAAACAACAGCACAAAAATATCATGGTAACTAAGTGAGGGTTATAAATCCAGCAAACTCATAACTTTAAAGAGACTTACATATGTTTTTTTTTTCCTTTGGTCTCTCCACACACCCCACTTTATAAAGGCTTTAAACTTTAATAGTTAGGGGAAAGTAACTACTTTAGTTGAAATGTTAGAAGTATTAAGGTGTTTTTAAATAATTTTTTGTTTTATTTGTTCTGGCTGAACTGAAGAAAATATCTTTTGACTGTGCTCATAAAGCCGTCTAATACATTTGATTCTTTGACATTACGTCTTATGTGCTATTTCTGGCACTTTAGCATTTTATATACTGTTTTTTAAAAAAACTTAATTGACTTATTCATCAGAATGATTTGATGTATTGAATCTTCCTTACATAGATCTACCACTGACTGTAAGGGTATTTTGATGTGGGTTATTTTTTTAGATGTGAGTTAGAAGGGACTATGATAGAAGGTGTTTATACAGCAGATAAATAAAGTTTTGAACATGTCGCCAATTTTCTGAGTAAATATATTTCTAAAGGTGCTATTGACAAACTTCTGTACGTCTGTAACAACCCATCCAATCCACACTGGCAAAGAAATCAAAACACAGATTTCCATACATAAAGTTATGTGTAATAAAATGCACTGATACAAGAAGAAAGTATTGAAGATGCTTACTGAAATGCATTTGTACAAAAGCCTTTGTTGACTGCTTCAGTATGCCCCTTGTATTAAGAAACTAGTTGCATGCATTGCTCAGGTAGGATTTTGGCCCGAATCCTAGAGGTTCCATGGTCTGCCTCCATGAACTCTAAGCTTTAATTATTTCCATAGATTATCTATAGGATGCAGGTCCGGTAATTGGCTGGGCCATTCTAGCAGCTTTATTTTATTGAAACCAGTTGAGAGTTTCCTTGGCTTGCTGATACAAACCCCCTCGTTTCGTCTTCATCCTCTAGGTAGATGGCAGGAGATTATTATCAAGAATGTCTCAGTACATTTTCCATTTATCATTCCTTCAATTATATGAAATGTGCCAGTGTTGATATGATGTTTTTGGGGGTGATATGCAGTGCCTTTTGACCTTCAGACATGGTGTGTATTATGGCATCTAAATTCAAGTTAAATGTTTGTCTCGTCTGACCAGACTATATTCTCCCAGTATTTCACAGGCTTGTTTAAACGTGTGTAAGCAAACCGTTGGGTTACTGTTGTAACCATGGTTCTCTGATAACATGAGTGAGGTATTTTACAATGGGGAATGCCCTCGGCATGACGGACCAAGGAATAACCAATGACACCACGTCTGTCTGAAAGACGGACCAAACACTGCAGCAGTATGGGAGCCCTGCCTCCCCTATACAACCTACTGTAGTTTCTGCTGGACGGTATTCTCTGAATGCACTCTTCCCTGTTCCATGCAAGCAGGGAAGTGTGGTGAGATACCTCACCTCATGTTATCAGAGAACCACAATTATGACAGTAACCCAACGTTCTCTTTCAAACATTTGCTCGGTATCTCACTGATATAGCTAACTCCTGTATTGCATGCTGTCTGAAGCCGTAATCCACCTGGGTGTAAAAAGGTGAAAGACGTTAAAAAGCAGCCAAAACAGACTCTGCTACTGAGGGGGTCGTAACATCCAGACTGTAGAACCTGATGAATGTGTGAGGGGTACCCCAGCTAGCAGCGTCACGGATAGAAACCCATCTGAAAAAGGCCCAGGCTGCCGCCAGACCCCTGGTGGAGTGAGCTCTCAGGCCCTACGGGAGTTGTGAGCCACTTAACTCATAAGCCATACCTGTTGCTTCAACTATCCAGTGGGATAAGCATTGCTGAGATGGCCTGTGGGGGAGCCCATGACATGAAAAGCTGGTTACACTTTTTGAAGGAGGCCTTTCTCTCCGTGTATGCACGTAGAGCCCAGACATAAGCCATGTAGCATGTGCCCTCCCCCCGACACCATTAGACAATTGGTGATGTGATCAATACTTATTTTACCCACTGTATAATGTTTTGCCTTGTGTACTAGAATTAGGGCATCCTCTTTTTCATCTTCTTAATTAAGCCTGAGTGACCTTCAGTGAAAATGGTACCTGGAATTCTAAGCTTTTAAGACAAAATTTTGAGAGTTACTTTTTTCCATAATTTTTTCCCTCAAAGAGGCATACATACAACTGTGTGTGCTGCACAGTTCAGGTATTAGCTTTTAGCTTTCTTTGAACTATCTTCTGGATTTCTGTTTTTTCATTGATAATTTTGGAAAATAATTGTCGTTTTTATTATCAATAAGATTATTATTTATTATTAAAATTTGTAGTTGGGTTGACAGCCTCTTTAATCTTGTTTTTCCGCAGCTCCACACAGACAAGAAGCAGATCAGCGTGGGATTTATTGGCTACCCAAATGTAGGAAAGAGCTCAATCATCAACACCCTGCGCTCCAAAAAGGTCTGCAACGTGGCGCCCCTTGCTGGTGAGACCAAGGTAAGAAATAAGTAGGAAAAAAAGGCATTTTGCAAGGACAGGGTGTCATGCTTTAATTTGCTCACTTTAAATACTACCATATTTTCTGTTTTGGAGAACGCTCTATTACGTAATGAATCATTAGCTGAATAACCAACACAGAGGGACAAAATATTGTTAATATATAAAACATACAAAAAGATTAGATACAAAATTGGGTACAAAAAGATTTAAATGAAGTAAGATACAATGCTAATTCTTGGCATATGTTAACATTTTGGATGTCTTATGTTTCCAGCAGTTTAGTTTTGGCTGCAACAAGATTGCTTTAATTCTAGTGTGTGAAAATGGCCTTTTCACCCCTTCCCAGCTTGTTAAAAGTTTTTCTCTTACTGTACAAGAGGGGACTTTTGTAATGGTTTTTTAAAGCATTAACAAGAAGTTTAGATTGAAAAGAAACAACTTTTTAAAAGTTGTATAATTTTGTCCAAATTACACTGTTCACTTTTTTTTTTTTACTTAGATGCTGACTTGTTTCTCGTTAAGAATTGTCACAATAGTGTGAATGTATATGTTTGTGTATATGTTCCTTCCTAGGTGTGGCAGTACATCACTCTAATGAGGCGTATTTTCCTGATTGACTGTCCTGGTGTTGTGTACCCCTCTGAGGACAGTGAGACTGACATTGTACTGAAGGGAGTGGTAAGATACTTGTCAATCTTGTGTATTTCTTCTACAGTTGTACTGCTTTGTATGTTTTTTCTAGAGATGCCTCAATTCAACTTTTTCAAATCCTGATTCTTATACCTGGGTCTTGCATATGGGCCAAAACTGAGATACCTTTGTTTAGTTAATAAATTGTATAGTTATATGCAAATGTTTGGGCACAGTATATATAATACAATACACAATATTTTCAGCAAACATTGATGCATAGCTTCTTTTTATGTCAAAAATTGAACAAAAATAAAAAGTAAAAACATTATTATGGCGCTGTGCAAAGGTTCGGGCACCCTAAGAGTTTACAAGGTTTCAGACCATAATCAGCTCTTTAGATCTGATTCATTTCAAAGCTTTACAAATACTCTTCAAACTTTGTGCACACACTTGTGGACACTCAACAAACAGGGGTTCCTCTAAGCAGCTGTGTAAGACTCTGAAAATGAAAGTTATTGATACCCACATTGCAGGAGAATGATACATGAAGATGATAAAGCGTTGTCTGCTTGCAGTTTCCACAGTGAGAAATGTAATTAAGAGATAGTAGGTCAGGGGAACTGTGGAGGTCAAGATGAGATCTGCAAGACCTCTTGAGAGAATTGCATGTGTGCTGGTCAGAAACGCAAATTAAAATCCCCTTTTGACTGCAATAAACCTGCAGGAAGATTTGACAGACTCAGGAGTGGTGGTGCACCGTTCCACTGTCCTTCATGGAAGAGTCAACAGAAGAAAACCTTACCTGCATCCCTATCATAAAATCCAATATCAGAAGTAATCAACAGAATGCAATATACAGAAGCCTAATTAGTATTCGAAACAAGTGCTGTGGACTGATGGGAGTTCAAATAGAACTCTTTGGCCACAATCAGCAAAGGCATGTTTAGAGAAAAAAGGAGCTGCATTTCATGAAAAGAACACCTTGCCAACCATTAAGCATGGGGGTGGATCTATCATGCTTTGAGGTTGTGTTGCAGCCAGTGGAACAGGAAACATTGTACAGGTGGATGGAAGAATGGATTCCACTAAATACCAGCAAATTCTGGAAGCAAACATCACACCATCTGCAAAAAAGCTGAAGCTAAAAAGAGGATGGCTTCTGTAACAGGACAGTGATCTTAAACATACCTCAAAATCAACCATGGACGACCTCAAGAGACGCAAGCTGAAGGTTTTGGAATGACCATCACAGTCCCCTGATTTAAACATCATTAAAAATTTGTGGGTAGATCTTAAAAGAGCTGTGCAAGCAAGATGACCAAAGAATATTACAGAACTAGAAGCCTTTTGCAAAGAAGAATGGGAGAAAATCCCAAGTACAAGTTTAAATTTAAAGATTTTTAGCTGCTATAAAAAGCGCTAACAAGCTGTGAAATCTGATGGACCAGGTTGTTACTAAAACCAGATTGTGTAGGGTGCCCAAACCTTTGCACAGTGCCGCCATACTGTTTTAATTTTTATTTATGAATGTTTTTGGAAAATATTGTGTATGTCCATGTCCTAGAGAGACTGTTAACATCTTTTCAATTACAAAATCATCTAAATCTGTTATTTATCAAGGGGTGCCCAAACATTTGCTTAAGACTGTGCATGTCTTATTGCTTGGAAGAAACTGAGAACGTTTTGTGTAAGCCAACATCAGACAAACATTGCTTTCCTAATTTTGTACAACAAAATGTAACAAATATATATACTGAATTGTTAATTATTTAAACAATAATTGTGAACCAGTAACTTTGTAAAAAAAAAAAAAAAAGATAATAATCTTGAACAAGAACAGTTACTACATGCATGTTCATAAACAAAGAATAACAATTTTATTAAGTACATAGATCTGCCCATGTCTTGATTCAGCTATCTCAGCCAGTATTGGACAGATATCAGTGTTGGATTAGTGCTTTCCAATTTATCAGGTCACATTGAGCTATATCTGTCAGATACCTTTTTTAGGTTCAGGTAGAGAAGATTCGTAACCCAGAGGACCACATTGCATCTGTTCTGGAAAGAGCAAAGGCTGAGTACATTCAGAAAACATATCGCATCCCGTCCTGGAGCTCTGCCGAGGACTTTCTGGAAAAGCTGGCCTTCCGGACGGGGAAACTTCTCAAGGTCTGGCTTCTGATTGTGAAGGATCGCACAGCATGTTAAAAGTGCAGTTCCAGTTCAGTGTTTGTTTCTTCCGTGCTCTCAGTAAACAAGCATAGTTTCAGATGTGCTTTGACATGCCAGTAGAACAAGTAGAACCCAGAGCAGGGCTGGAATCAGTTTAAGGAGCAATCTGTGGCTTTTTACTCCTGATTGTTAATGAAAACCTGCCTTTAACTATCTGAAAGTTTTCCATTTAAATATGAAAGGCATGATGAGTGTTTATAAAAATGGAGTAAAAGGTAAATGAAAATAGTTTCTATTTCTTTGTTCTTTTAGCTCCTGCAGGTTTTTGGCTAATATTTGTTGTCATGGTTTGCATGCATCTGCATTTGGAAGGAAAAAAATACCGTTTATACAGCAGTAAAGTTCAAAACCCAAATCTCTTACTTTTCATTATATGGAGCCACAGTAGTCCTGAATTAAAAAAAAAAATCTCTAAGGGCATGTGAGTGGTAAATTAGCAATTGCTTTGTTATGTGGTGATCTGGAATCAATAGCTATTAAGACATTACCTTATGAAAAGGAAATTTAGGTTTAGGTAAGACCAAATTCATTTACAGAGTATTTAAGCACTATATTCTATCTATTGACTTTTATATTAGATACACAAACTCAATTTCTATTACAAAAAAATATTTTCTGTAGGTCCTACCTTATCTCTAAGTTGCCTTGCGTTATTATAGTTCAGTATAAAAAAAATATTACTAAGTTTAATACTTTATTTGATTTGCAGGGAGGAGAACCTGACCTGTCTACAGTCTCCAAAATGGTGCTAAATGATTGGCAAAGGGGACGCATCCCGTTTTTTGTAAAGCCACCTGGACTTGAGACAGATGAGGTAAGAGGTGTTTAAGCAATTCAGGTTATGACCAAAAATGTGTGAAATATAAATGGGTAACTCTGTTCTGGTCTAGTTTGTCTAAAAAGATCCAGAATGCCATACATATCTTGCTTTTTGTCCTTCCTTTCAGGGTAGGGCACTGCTGCCAATTGAGTCATCTGAAGGAAACGCAGAGCAAGTGGGTTCTAATGACTGGTCTGAGCAGCAAAGCACAGATGCCACCAAGCAGGATGTTCAACTGTCGCAGAAACATGAACAGGTTCAAATGATCCTAGCCAGCGTCAGACAGAACTTTGGCAAAATCAATGTAGCTCCGGAGTACAGCGAAGAAGACCTTGTGCCAGTGGAGATGCCAGATCTTCATGAATCTTTTGGATCAGAGGAGGATGAAAGAGAAGAATGGAGTGAAGAAGAGGAGGACAAAGATGAGGACTTGGAGGAGAATGGAAAGCAAGAAGAGGCCATAGAAACAGAGGATGGAAAGATGTCTACAGATGGCCTTCCTGCCAAAGCAGAGGGCAAGAGTGCATGCAAGGTGAACAGAGAGTTGGATGAGAAGATAGCTAAATTGAAGCATTTCCTGGATCGTGCCAAGTCCAAGCGCTTCTCTGCTATCCGGTTTGTGTACCCTTTCATTTTTCACTTTTCCTTTGTTCTAACAGGGTTGTCTGAGGCTGTGAAACCAAACTCGGGTTCTGTAAGGTGAATGTGTGCCTCTTTCCGTTTCCAGACTGGCAGGAACACTGGCTTTGTCTGTTGATTTATGTTGTATTTTCCCGTATGTTCTGCGTCATTGCCTTGTTGGGTTTTTGGTTTTGTGTTTTCTTTCTTTCTAACATTCCGTGCATGCGGCTGAAACAGGCCTGGCAACACCTCTAAGATCCTGACAATAAGTTGGGTGTCCTGTATATAATAGGGGATCTGTTTTTGTGTTTAACAGAATTCCCAAGGGCCTTTCTCAGAGAGTTTTTGTTTCAAGTGAAACAAAACCACAACAGGAGGGTATAAAGAAACCACAACAAAAAGGTAAAGTGTATTCATTTATAATAATGAACACATCAAATATAGTCAGGATTGGGATTGTGTTTAGTTTGCTAATTACTTGCTCAAACACACCAAATCCAGAGTTGAATCTGGTGTGTATGAACAAGTAAGATCACAAAATTCTGCAGGATTCTGACTCTCCAGGACAGGAATCCCCCTTCATAGGTATATGGGTTGTAATAATATAAGTTTAAATTTCACTTTCACGTTTCCAAAGTATCATATAACACATACAGTGTTTGGCAGTAGCAGTATATGTAATAGCAGGGAGCCATATTTACCAGTTTTGCTTTTGAGTCTGGACTAAAACGGATCACTAGCACTAGCTAGCAGTGCAAGCAAAGGATGATGAAAGAAAAGTATGAGGTTTCAATCAAGTGAACACACAAACATCTTACTTTTGTTCTTCAGCTGTGACGCATGTCAACAGAAAGAGAAAAGCTGTGGAAGATCAGGGGTCAGAGTGTCCGACCAAGCTCACATCTAAAGAGGTACGTACTGTTCTTCCAGATCCCCTACTGAGGTCAGACTTCTCATCCATCTATCCAGACACATCAGATGGATATGTGTTCTTTATTGTGTTCTAAGCGTGGAGAGAATGCTTCTGGTTTCCCTCAGCCCACCTCAGTCATATTAATCTTTTCTATCTTGTACTTTTTTCTTTCACAGAAAAGAAGAATGGAGCGCGCCCAGAGGGTGAAGAAGGTCGGGGTTCGCTATTACGACACACACAATGTTAAAAACAAAAATAAAAAACAAAAAATGCCCACTGAAGGCAGTAAAGGCAAAAGAGCTAAGCGATAAGATGATTTGTTCTGACTCGTCACAGAAAGCCATATTTCTATGGACGTATCTATTTTGAGACATTGGGATGGAAGGTAGATAGAGATGTTTATGAAGAGCATTTACTGGGAGTTTGATTTATCTATGATTTTGAGTCAGTTCTTTACAGGTGCACTTTATTGATTACTCCATCTATCCACATAAAAATGATGGGTCATGAGCCACTACACTGTTGACATCTGTTAAAACCTAAGTATATAGCTTTGCTGGCAAATACTGTTGTCTTACGAGTCATTTCTTATTAAGCACACCAAACACCCTGGGTTCTCCAAGTTGGGAGAAATAAAAAATAAACTGGACAGCAGTGGACATGTCAAACCTGTATTGTTTGGTGATATTTTGAGAGCTAGAGAAAATGTGCATTAAAACTGAAGCCTTGTCTCTTTATTGTTTGGCTGCAATGATTCCTTCGAGCTGGGTCTAAAAAAAGGAAGACATTTTTATGCATTTCAGTATTACACCAAGACTGACATTTGTCTACATAGTAGTGCAGAACTTTAAAATAGCTATATACCTTTAGTTGCTGATTATTGCGTCTGAGAACCTGAATCTCTTCTGCATGCTTCTTCTCCTCAACCTTTCGTTGCTCAGTTTCTCGTCTTTCAATGGCCTCACATTTAGCCTTCTGTTCATTCACCTGCCTTTCCAGATCCCTCTTTTCATTCTCCAACTCTGCAATCTGGCCAAGAACAAGATGCTAAGTCAGTCTTTAAATACAGTGCAGTTACAATTCTGACTACAAAGTATGTGGCTGTGTTATAAAAGTTTTACAAATTTAACTGAAAAAAAGGACAATTTGGAAACGGCAATTTTATATTTTTGAAAAAGGCAGCAGCTCTTACCATCTCCTTCATGTCTGACTTCCCTTGTTCAGCCTGCAGAGCTTTCCTTATGCCAAAGGCCACACTACTCTCATACAAGGTCTGATGGGCAGCGATAGTCATGCAAATCTCATCTCTCACACGTAAAAGCAGCAGCCCCCTCTCAGCGCAGTTAATGGTAACCTGCCTGATTAGCTCATCTAAAGGAAAGACATTTTTATTTTTACAATATGCTTATCTTTTGACATTGTTGTTAGTAATAAGATTTTGTGACAATAGAAACAGTGCTATAACTTGTTTCTCATGTTTGCCAGTGAAATACAGTTTTAAAGCTTGTGCACTTCTGTATTCTAATGAAAATGAAAATCTGATGAGCAAATGAAAATGAGTTTTGTTCTATTTTTAATTCTTAAATGTGGGATATGTTGCAAAGAAATTGCAAACCAAAAGCTAAAGCATTTTGGCAGTTTTGTAAGTCTTCCCATTTAAGACAGTGCAATGGTTGGTTGTAAATTCTTTTTAAGATCTTTTTAAAACCCTTACCAGACTTATAAGCTGCTACAATAATCTTTTTTGATGATTCAGACAGCTCTTTTGATCTCACCATGGTGTTCACTCTCACCTCAGCAGACAGGAGCGCACTAAACTAAATGTCTGAGGTTTATATGGTTATATGGCAAACCTCTTTTCAAAATGTTGAGTAACAATGTTCTAATTGTGCACCTGATGTGCTACATCTGTGTGATTTGAGCCATTTTTATTGGGAATGAAGGTGGGGTGTCCTAATTTATTATTCTTCAGAAATGACATTTTTGTAGAATTACATTTTACAGATTTTGAAAAGTCTTCTGTTTTAATTATTCAGATGTAAAGGCGGTCCTCGAGTTATGTCACACTCGACATATGACGATTTATGGTTATGTTGCTAGCTCCTTAAAACATTTTTTTTGTTATGCCGTTTGTGCTCCATGTTGTTGTGCGATTTGATGTGTTTCATGGGGAGCAATGCACTGTGGACAATGTAGTGTCTGGTGTGGGGAAAGAGGTGGAAAAAGTTGCTTTAACGGAGTAGGCAAGCGCACGATTTGGCAGCACATTTGGTAGTAGAATGCAGCTGAATCCGTATTAAATGCTTTACGGTAATATGGTGAAAGAGGCTAGCGTTCGCTATATACGCAAGTTCTGACTTAAGACGCACTCGTAGGAACGGAACCCAGACATAACTCAAGGACCCTCTGTATTACTTGGATCTCCCAGTATTGTTAAAATTTTGATTAAATGTCTAAAAAATGTTACAAAAGAAACCGGTTTCCATGAGGTATCCTAACTTTTTCACATGGCTGTGTGTATACGCCTGCCTGTGTAGTGTACTGTATACGTCCCACTCACGCTGTCAAACAAAAGTTTTTGGGTGTCAAGGCAGCAATAGTTTAGGACTTCAACCACTCTGAAGGTGTGCTGTGGTATCTGGCACCAGGTCATTAGCAGCAGAGAGAGTTCATGGATTGAATGTTTTTCCAGCACAACCCACAGATGCTTGATCAGATCAGGAATTTGGAGGCCAATTTAACATCTACTAACAACTATTTCTGCAGGGCAGCAGGGTGCATCCCTTTACTGAAAGACACCACTGTCATTAGGAAATCCCCCTGCCTTGAAAGGATATACTTGGGCTGCGGAAATGATAGGAATGTTGTATATGTTAAAGTAACCTCCACATGAATTACAGTGGCACACAAGATTTCTCAATAGAATGGTACCCAGACCATCACACTATCTCTGTGTGCTTGCCACCTTCTCAGAGTGCATCCTGCTGTGATCTCCCTGAATAAGTGACAAATATGCACCTGACCAACCGATTGATATAAATAAAAATATTTTTTAGACAAAGCTTCATTCTTCTGTTGGTCCATGGTCTAGGGCTGCTCTTCTGTAGGACTGGACCAGATACGCTAGCCTTCACTCCGAGTATGCATTAATGAGCTTTGGTCACCCATAACCATGTGAGTGGTTCACTTTTTTCCTTAGATAACTTTTGGTAGTAACTAACCACTGCATACTGAGAACACTTGTTAAGACCTGCTGCTTTGTGAATGCACTGATCTAATAATACAATAAGGCCATTGTTAGAATTGGTCAGATATAGTTCCGATCAAAGGTTTAAGACCACTTGACAAATGGCAAAAAATAACATGTTGCATGGTTGGATCTTAACAAGATTTGCTGCTATTTTAATTCCCCGTGGATGTTGGGCCGAGGAGGAGGAATATCGATAATTTTTAAAAAATAGTTTTAAATGCAAGCAGCTGTCTCCATCACCATCGTTCACCAGCTGTGAAGTAAGTGTGTTTGAGCTGGGCTGCTCTCACACAGTGCTGTGTGCTGTGGTTTATCGACCTCCAAAATATAATAATGACTTTGTTAATGACTGTGCAGACTACTTGGCTGAGCACATGCTAAAACACGACCGTGTTCTTATTATTGGAGATTTCAATATCCAAGTGTGTTGTCCTGATCTGCCCATGGCAAAGGGATTTTTAAACCTTATTGACTCTTTTAATCTTGTGCAGTGTGTCAGTGGTCCCACACATGAACGTGGACACACACTTGATCTTGTTTTAGCTCATGGGTTTCCTGTTTTTAAGGTAGAGATTTGTGACGCTGTGTTCTCTGACCATAGTCCTTTGACATTTGAAGTTCATCTGTCCTGCTCCTCAGTTAAACCTCGCGCTGCTGCTAAGAGCTGTCGAGTTTTTAACTCCCCTACTGCCAAGCAGTTTTCAACGGTTTTTAACCAGAACTGTAAAATCAATGGATTTTTATGCAACAACACTGATGAACTGAGCTCATGGTTTTATTCCACCTGCCGGACCGCACTGGCTCCATTAAAAACCAGGCAACCTAGAACCAAATCTGAGCCCTGGCTGAACGACATGTCCCGAGCAGTCAGACGCGAGTGCCACCAAGCTGAGCGCAAATCGGAAAAAGACAAATTGCAGGTGTCTTTTCAGCTGTTAAAAGACTGTTGGCGTGATTTTCAAAATACTGTAAAGGAGGCCAAAAGAAAACACTTCTCTGTCATCATTGTGTCTAACTGTCACAATCTGCGCATTTTATTTAAGACCATTGACTCTGTTCTAAATGCTCCACAGTCTCCACAGTCATGGAGCCCTCACCTGCGGCCTGTGAACATTTATTACACTTTTTTATTGAGAAGGTCTCCTCTACCAGGGCTCAGATCTCTCCTCTTGCTCATGACCCCTCAATCTCTGCTCCCTGCTCTGCTCTTTTTGAAAGGTTTGAGCCTGTGACTCATTGGTCATTTGAAACCTGCAGGTTCTCCATATGATGCTGTTCCTCCTCGTCTGTTTAAAGATGTTTTACTCACAGTTGGACCTGTGGCTCTTGAACTTGTAAATCACAGTTTACTGTCATGTAAAATTAAACATGCAGTAGTACAACCCCTGATTAAGAAACCTGCGCTTGATCCTACAGTCCCTGCGAATTATAGGCCTATCTCCAAAAAGATCGTTTCTTTCAAAAAGATAGTTTACAGTCAATTGATGGCCTTTTTAGAAAAGCAAAATCAGTGTTTTCCAGTCTGGTTTTAAATCTTCACACAGCACTGAATCAGACCTTTTAAAAGTATTTAATTACATATTTTTAGCTACTGATGCTGGTGACTGTGTTGTTCTTGTGCTTTTAGATCTGACAGCTGCATTTGATACTGTGGATCATGCCATTTTACTCTCTCGGTTGGAGCAGTGGTGGGTATCAGGGGCACAGCACTGGAGTTGTTTAGGTCCTACTTGGCGGAGAGAACTTTCTGTGTTAGCCTTGGCGACCATGTGTCCACTTCTGCTTCTCTCTTGTGTGGTGTCCCACAGGGCTCAGTTCTTGGCCCCCTCCTATTTTCATTGTATCTACTTCTGCTTGGCTCTATATTGAGGAAACATGGCATGGTTTTCCCCTTTTATGCTGATGACTGTCAGATCTACGTCCATCTTAGGAAAAAAGCCGCATATTCAGTACAGCCATTACTTCAATGTCTTGATGACATAAAAGCCTGGATGGCTCTTAGCTTTTTAAAATTCAATGATAAAAAGACTGAGGTGATGGTTTTTGGCAGCCCCACTGAGACCAGAAATGTGTTTTTAGATTCCATGGCCCAGTACAATAAGTCAATTGCCACAAATCTGGGGGGTAAATTGGACTCTGAACTTAAGCTTGATAGTCAGATTAAGACGGTTGTTAAATCAAGCTTCTTCCAGCTGAGGCAGCTAGCTAAAATAAAGCCTATTTTTCCTGGCAGCACTTTGAGGTAGTAATCCATGCCTTTGTTACTACTTGACTGGATTACTGTAATACACTTTATATAGGGGTCAGTGCCTCATCTATCGTGCATCTCCAGAGAGTGCAAAATGCACTCAGAAGTTTGAGCACATTTCCCTAGTTTTAGCTTCTTTATATTGGTTACCGATTCCTTTTAGGATCCATTTTAAAATTATTTTATTTGCTTTTAAAGCCCTCCATAGCCTTGCCCCATCATATCTCTCTGAGCTGCTACAGCCTTATACACCCACTCACTTTCTCAGGTCAGCTGATCAGCTGCTCCTGTGTGTACCCAGGACTAAGTGTAAATCTAGAGGAGACCGTGCTTTTGCTGTAGCAGCCGCCAAACTGTGGAATGATCTTCCTTTAGAAATTAGACAGGCCTCTTCTCTCTGTTTTTAAATCTCTTTTAAAAACTCACCTCTTTACCCTGGCTTTTGACAGCATGTGAGATGTTGATTTTAGTTCTTTGTACTTTTGAGGGCTGCTTGTTTTTCATGTATCTTGTTTTTGTGTTTTATTCTGCTTTGTTGAATGTGTGTTTTATAAATAAAGTTGGATTGGATTGGACTTTTACAGGCATGTAGTCCTAAGATTTTGAACAGTTTCAGTTTAAGTGTTGTTGTGAATAAATTGCATGCTCCAAAAATGTCTTGTCTCACACCCATTTCTTCTGGTAACATGTTGAAGCTCTACTTGGAACCTTGTTGAGATCCATCCATGCAACATGATTTTTAATTGGGACTGTGCATACACTTGCTGATTTTTGTTCAGCTCACAAAACATCAATTTCAATAACTGACTGTTCACATGCTGCCAAATATATTCCTCTGACAGGTGATGTGACCATTGAGACCATTTGGGGTTTTATTTCATGTTAGTAGTTTAAAAGTTCAGGTTGACCGATGTATATAAACTAATTCCAGATTGTGGTTTTACTAGAGCAATCGGTTGAATTTATTACAGTTGATAATGTCTATAAAAAAGTATGCTTTTGATGTGTCTGTACTATGATATATATTCTTACACCTGTTGGTTGCTAATGCAGTCAAGCTGGACATCTGGATGTTCTATAGCCTCCTGTAGGTTTTACTAACCAAAGCATTGTGAGTAAAGCTCTCTGCGTACAGGGCAGATGCCCATTTCTCTGGCCTGTCTCTGCTGCAATCTGCAGTCCAGTTGCTCCTGGAGGTGGACTACTTCCATTCGTGTGGATGGGGTGCTGGACACCTGCTGCACCCATAGCTGGTGGTTCTCCATCCATTCCCTGCAACAGTACCACTTGCAATGGTCATGCATGAACACTGAGCGTGATCTACTTGTACGACATGTACTTAAAATGGACCACGGGAGGAAGGTCGTACCTTGGGGGCAGGATGGTATTAAGAATTTCCTCCGTTTGTTGCTTAACCCCATCGGCCGATGGAGATTTCGGTTTAGGTGGAGGTGGGACTGGTCCAGAAACGGCCGGCTGCTGCAAACTCACTTTCAGAGGCCGAGCCTGAATTCAGGACAAGTATGAGGCTGGAAGACTTAATTGAAATCTTACCTATGTTCAGTTGTAGGTTCCTGTAGCAGTAAAAGCAACTCGTCTATTGTTTCTGTCTGTTAATGTATGTTACTCTCGGGCCCAGCTTTCACTTCATTACTCCGTTTTCAACACTCAGCATGTCGGTTTTACTTTACCTTCGGTGACTTCTTGTCTGTGTTCTTGACCACCAGCGCTGGATTATCATATTTCAGCAGAGAGTCTGTCGGAGGAATCATGTTCAAACTCAACTTCTTAATTTCTAAGAAGAGGAGGACGATTAAAATTGGTCGCCAACGTCTGTTGTTTACCGTTACTATGACAACTAGTGATGGTCGTCTCGTGGAGTGAGTAGTTCAGTCGCGCATGCGCATTTGCGCACCATCCTATAGTTTCTGTATTGGAATTATTTATTAATTTGTTTCGAGTCTTCACCACCAGTTTAACATTACGGGGCTGTCACGTGATGAACGAACAACTGGAAGTTCGAACCCGAAGACTCGAGAGATGAACTAATCAGTTCTGTTTCCGGCTCAGACTGCATGGGTTAACATTCACAACTGTCACGCGATGAATGAACGACTCGAACCGAAAACTTGTCAGATAAGAGGCGAGGTGAGCAAATCATAGCTTAAAGACGCATGTAAACAATGAATTAATCTTTTCTGTTTCTTATAGCATTATAGTTTTGTCTTGTTTTTAGTGTGGTCAGCGTTTGTTTAAGCAGTAGATGTGTTTGGGAGGTAACAGGTAACATTTTAATTATATTTTGCTGAAATGAACGAGATGACTCGAAAAAAGATTCGTTCATTTTGCTGAACGAGACTCAAAGGTCCGAGTCGGTAAAATGTTCCGAACTTCCTATCACTAATGGCAACGCGTGACTTTTGTCATGAAACGATTTCTGACTGCAGAGGAAACCAAAAGATTTAATTTCATCATAATCTATTTACTTGTACATGTACATAAAATATCCAGGAAAGTGTTTAAAACGTTTTAAAACACAAATTATTAATAGCTATCGAATGGTCACCTTGCCAGGAAGCGTGTATTACACTGCGAGTGTTTGTTTTTTTTTAAACTGCCTTTATTGTTCAGTCAGAAACATTATGTACAAAGACGGGGACATGACCCTAACATTGCTACTTACTTTTTTTGTAAACCAAGAATATACCTCCTAAAAAATATGATAATTTAAACAGTAATTACTTCTAATATATCTTAAAGTAATAACAATTTAATGAAAAGAGGAACAAGAAATACTTTTTGTGTAGGGCTATAAAACATTTCTATTTTTAATGCACTCCACAGTGATAGAGAAATGGCAAAATGGCATTCATCAACACAGAATTTTGTAATGATGTTGATATTGTTCAGAAATTCAGCATTCTTGTCCTTTAACACTCTTAATTTGATACTTTTAAAAGAGAAGCATTTTAAGGGTTTTCAAGGTTTTCCACAAGTTTACGGTTGTGTCATAAGATTATTGCAAAATTGAGGCAGGTTTTGTTTACTCAGTTTTCCATTTCAAAGGTGAATCTTTAACATTTTGGAAATTTTAATAAATTAATTATAATAGCCTGTATCTTTGTTTTCCTGTAATTTGCTAGATTAAACATCCTCATGGTTACCCCAGGGAATGTCACTCTTCTCATGTATTGTCTCAGAAAGCCATTGGAATATTTTGTGTCACCTTAAGTCTTAAGAGAAAAATTCAAATTGTATTTTTATTCAACTTCTCTTATTTGCTTTTCTGCGTAATATAACTGTCATTCCATAGTGGGACGCTGTGTCGGCTAATATTGATTATAAATAATTTTCCAATGTGACATGACTTGTTGATGAAAAGCAGAAAGTTTAATTTAGACGTTTCTAATTCACATTTTATTTCAGTGTCT
>JBBIGC010000007.1:15437882-15470340 GCA_037576955.1 Lepidarchus adonis | reverse complement strand
ACTCTAATGTTTATCAGTACATTGCAGAAAATAATGAACTTTATCACAATATGCTAATTTTTTGAGAAGGACCTGTAGACTAGACATTATCAAACGAATAAAATCAAGACCATGTCTCTGGCCACATAGCAAGAATGGAGAAAACAAGATTACAGAGAACTGCAATAAACAAGATTTTTCTCAGGAATTGGCCAGGATGGCCATGTCAAAAGTGGATTGATAACGTACTTGACAACATCAACCTGACAAAGGAACATCATTTGCACAAGAGAGCAAAGAGTTGTGTATAAGTAAAGTTCATGAAGGAGCCAACGTTCTGAAATGTAAGCCTCAAGTTACCAGAAGACACAAAATGAGCTTGAGAACAAAGTCTACAAAATGGATATGGTTATGATGATAATGATGATGATGATGATGAGGGTTCACAGAAAATGGTCAGAAAAAGAAAAATATCCAATCTACACAGACTCACCAAAATTGGACAATACAATTCTGAAAAACATTGCCTGGTCTGATGATTCTCAATTTCAGCTGTGATATTCAGGTGGTAGGGTCAGAATTTGGCATAACAAAATAGAAACATGGATCTATTCTGCGTTGTGTCAAACATTCAGGCTGGTGGTGGTGTGATGGTGTGGAGGAAATTTTCTTGGCACACTTTGGGCCTCTTAGTACCAACTGAACATTGTTAAACAACACATTCTACTTGAGTATTGTTGCTGACCATGTCCATCCTTTTATGACCCTAGTGTACCAGTCTTCTGATGGCTACTTCCAGCAGGATAATGCACCATGTCACAAAGCTCACATTATCTCAAACTGATTGTCATTTCTTTGAACATGACAATGAGTTCACAGTACTCCAATGGTCTCCACAGTCACCAGATCTCAATCCAACGCATCACCTTTGGATGTGGTGGAATGGGAGATTCGCATCATGGATGTGCAGCTAACAAATCTGCATGATGTTACCATGTCAATATGGACTAAGTGTTTCCAACACCTTGTTGAAACTATGGCACAAATAATTAATGCAGGTCTGAAAGCAAAAGAGGTCTAACCCGGTACTAGCAGGGTATACCTAATAAAGTAAAAATATATATATACACACACACACACACAGACTCCAGAGAAACCTTGGTTAACGCCTTTACTTATATCCGCCACCAGAGAGCGCTATCACACAACACGTATGTTAAGATTAGTTTAACAGGGTGTAAAGGTCTGTTTCAGTTTCACGCAAATCCTCAGACATTGTGGGATTCTGAGCAGGTCGTCTTCTGAAAGAAAGGCAGGTGTTATAGTGCTAATTGTGGTTCTGACTGGGACGCCATGGCACTTGATCAGTGTTGCAGTCGGTGCTAGGCTGTAACTTCTTACGCAGGGTAAAATGTGTGTATATACACACATACAGCAAACAAACTGTTCCCTCGTCGTTTCATACCCTTAAGTTTCGCGTTTGCACCGAGAATAGAGACTGCAGCAGTTGGTCCTCCTTCCCCATCATGTGAAGCGTGGACCTTGTAAAGGCCCCATCACCAGCGGAGTAACACAGGAATGCATTGTACATGCGAGGGAGAGATGACAACTATGTTACATAGTGCCTCGTGATTTCAGAACTTGTCTTTTTGCTCCTTCTTTTCTCTTTAAGTATTACAGTTTTAGGGCATTTCCTTCCAAGTCCAGGTCCTTTGCACAACCCGTTTCACATCAAAACCTTATAATGGTTTTGCGCAAATAATCACCTTAACGCATACTTGTGTGATACGCGGACGTAGACATGGGTCTAAGAGCAGTGCTTCGCCTCTTAGCGCACTCTGTGGAGCTGAGCTTTTCTAAAACACGGAGTGGAGCTGCAGTCTACGCGGAGCATCGTTGAAACGGAGCAGGACTAATATATGCTACAACTGAATAAACGTTAGGTGTAAATTCGTATTAACAGTTATGTGAAGATGGATTTAACTGCATTCATTGCTTTGTTTGAAATATGGCCCTGATGATGATCAGCGTTGCAAGCACACACTGTGCGAAACACTGTGGTGATATGTCTCCTTCAGGACTGCTCTGGGTTATTTGTCATGATAATTTTCCAATGACGTTGGGTGTTTACAACACACGCAAGCTCTGTTATAAGAATGACCATGTTTATATTAGCAGGAGTAGTGAAAAGTTGGATATAAGTGTAACTGGTATTGGTCAGCTCTGGGGCAGTAGCGGGCGGTGGGGAAAGAGGGTGGGTAGGATGATTACAAGGGCCCAGCACTGACAGGGGAGAAACATTACATCTAATGGGTTTTTTCATATTGCCCAACATCTCTAGCCCCTGGGAAAGCATTATTCAGCCCACTTGAAAATGTATGAAGGCAAGTATTTCAACTCAAAGGGAGTGCCACTTTGATTTTGTATACTGTAAAACAAAACATTATACATAATTACATCTATTAATAATGATTATATCTGTTGTGCATTTGTTTTTTTTATACTCTGAGGAGTGTATACCATTGATAACCACAGCCATAATATGGGCAATCCTAGTAGGTTGATCTCATCCTTAGATAAGAAATACTAGTTTCTATGTATTCCTTATGATAAATGAATGTGCATTATTACACATACTCTATTTTATTTGCATTATTTTCCAATACATAACCGAATTTATTCACTTCACACATAAACATGTTAAACAGCTGGCATGTATAAATGACTAATAAACATGTTTATGTGAATAAGCATTATTGAAAGAGAGGGAGATACACCAGTCAAAGCAAACAGCCGTGAGATTTTATACAATAACTGTGGTCACCACCATTCACAAATGGTTCACAAATGGCATGTGTAGTAACACATTGTGTATCTGCAGCTAGTATTCAGCAGCATCTCTAAATAATGAAGGTGAGCTCGAAGCATTGCTCTTTAGCTAAAGTCCTGGCTCAGCTGTCTTACTGACAAAGGGAAGCTTTGCTTGTATGTTCTTTCTGCCACGAGGTACACAATCTGGCTTTATGCAGAGACTCAAGTTTCTTCTTGTGTGATTTTGTATATATTTCATATGATTATTATATGCTTGACACATATTTTCCCTTTTTTCCATGTCTGTAAGTGAGAAGTTTTGGGCCACTGGGCAGTAAATGTAAACAGGACACGATGCAAAGCTGCAGCTGCCAGTTCCGTCCAGAATCCAGTTCACAGTTTAGTGAGACCTGCATGGCAAAAACAGGAGCCAGACAGGCAGAAGGAGTTAGCAATGTGAAATTTGTTTCTGCCTTCCTAGGCTTGTGAACCCACTAGTTTGACGAACAGAAAATCCAGACTTCTCGTTTATTTTCTGTGATAAAATATAGAACTATGAAATTTCCTGTTTGGAAATAAAAATCTGTTACATTTACCACTCCTTATTAAGCAGTGTGGTCATATTATTATGTCTTCTTTCAGATTAGGGTCTTTTTCCCCCCTCATACCTTTTATTTTACACGGTGAAATCATAGAAGAAACTCATCCATATATAGAGAACAGTAGATTTAAATGCACATTTAAAGATTACCATAATGGATGAACTGTATGAAGGACTGATATTCCATTAGGAATTATAGAAATATTAGATTTTCCTGTAAAATGACAAAGATGACCATAAATGTTTCATTTCTGTGAGGAAATAAAAAAATAAAAGGCCTACCGTGTTCTAAAGAACCTATACCATGTTCCTGCGTTGTTGTTTTGTACAGGTTTGTGGTGTGTGTTTGGGGGTGGGGACTGTTTTGTAGCTCTGACTCCCCTGAAGTGCTACTTCTTTTCTCAGTACACTTCAGAGAACGAGTTTGTGAGTGTCACGGCTGCCCAGCAACCTGCTGGCCATGGACCAGCTTCCCTGTGTCTGCTCTGGTTACTTTGTGGATTCCTGTGTGGGGGTGTGTCTGAGAAACAGCAATTGAATGAACCACTGATTGAATGGAAAGATCCGCAAAACAATCTCCTCTCTTTCGCCTTGGGTGCAGCTTATTGTCAAATGTAATGGCTGTTTTCATATGAGCTTAAAAGGCCATACTGAATATTCTGACATTTGTGGGGACAGGAGGTAATAACAGTACATCTACTTTTTAGCAGCTTTATGTATATCCCTAATAACAAAAACAATAACAACAATAATGTACACACAATTTTTACCACCTCATTATAAGGTACAGAGGAATTTCTCAATAGTGCCTAATAATACTTAAACGTGTTCTCATGAAATTAAAAAATATCTACAAGCATATTACAACTATATAATTATCAAATATATTTTTATGAATTTGACCATCACCATTTTCTAGCATATGTTTTCATATAAAATGCTTAAAACTACAGTGTGTTTTTGAAATGAGCTACATCATTTCTAAAGCACATGCACCAGAGGAACTACTCCATACATTTAGGACAGAAAAAAAGGCCCTGTGTGTTGAACCTGTTAAATATTTTACTAATAGTAAAATAAAATTGAGCATGGTATATACTATTAAAAAATACAACTGCATTTCTGTGTTTATTTATGTAACAAATGTAATCAATAAATTAGTGTGTTGAAGTATAGCACTGTGTTGTAGCACAATGACCTCCACAAAGCATCTATTTATATTCCACTTTTTCCACAGTTTTCTTGTTTTTGCTCTCAATAAATTGACAGAGTTTAGAAAATATTTACCCAGCTTTTAAATTTTTAGTTCTTCCGTACTGTTTTTTGTCATTGAAACTAAACTAAAACACCAGTGGTTGCAAGTATTGTAAATAAATGTGTTGCAGTTTATGGTTGAATGTAAAGTCTTATTTAGGTTTCGTGCTGGATTATTTTGTACAACACATTCAATAAATGTGAATGGGACATATATATAAAAAAACCTCTAGGGTCTTAACCTAAAAATGTAGCCTTCAACACCTGTGTTTCAGAAAAAGATGAAGGGATCTCCCTCCTTCACAGGCCAAGGCTCGAGCAGCTCCGCATTAAAGCTGCTGTGCTGCCCATCCCCCACGCTCAGCACCAGAGCTGCTGCTTTTGCAAGCGGCGAGGCTTCAGCTAGAGAGGCAGAGAGAGAGGGAGTGAAAAGAGGGGGTGGGGAGAGATGTGAGGAACAAGAGACATGTTATTCTTCTAAAGAGAAATATTTTCTCCCGCGAGATCCAGACTCTATTTCTTTCAGAGTCCGAACTGAACCACAGTATAAAGAGATAGAGGGTAGTTTGTGATGATAATGTATTCTGCTTTTCAACCGCTTGCCGTGGTTTATTTGATTTACCTCTCTCTCTCTCTCTCTCTCTCTCTTTTTTTTTTTTTTTTTTAATTTTCACTTCCTGCTTGCAGACTAGCCCGGCCCACCACCAACCTTCCTCGCTTCTGCCGCTTCCTTTACCTCACACAAGCAAAACTCTCCCTCACTAATCTTTTCTATTTTTCTAGTTACCCTAGTAAACGTAAAAACAAACAAAAAGAATAACCCCCACAGATTTGACTGCTGTCTTGCGTGCTCTGTACTGTGGTGTAATAAGGCACGTGACTTGTGTGAGACGTTCTTTGCCGTTTGATAGTGAACATAATGACAATGAGCTTTTCCCCTCGTTTAAAAATGTATAGTTGTAGCAGTTTATCAGATAACGAGGAAAAACTAAACCTCAATAAACCTCAACGTTCAGTGCAAAGAAGAATGGAAACATTATAGAGAATATTTCTATGAAATTGCTGTATGCTGGATTGTCTCTTGTCAAGAAAATGCTTTACTTCTGGTTATGCAACGTCAAGGACCCCCCTCCCCTCCCAACCAAGTCCGCTCCGTACTCTGTAGAGAATCCAGGCCATGTTTTCGATGCGCCAGCCTATCTCGGTAAAATGGCTGTATGAGCCTCGTGCTGGTGTGATCCGTTCCTCCGCTGTAGTCTAGTTCTGTAACAGAAACCCCCACAATTTCTGTGTCGGTTAAATTCACTCCCGGGACCTCAGTGTATTAACACTTGTTTCGCAAGGCCGTGCTGACGGTGCAGCCCGGATTCGTTCCGGCGATAGGGGTGGGGATGAGTCGGGACGCGAGCAAATTGTTGTAAAACTGCTGTATTTACATTCAATGTTGAGCGTTTGATTGTGACTGGACTCGCCGAGAGGGAGAGAGGGGTATCATGGCCGCTCAGGTCGCCAGCGCTGCCTCTCTCAATACCAGCCCGCCTTCCGAGCTGAAAAAACCGGATCGAGACCCAAAGGAGGAGTCGGTACCGGGGGAGAAGCAGCAGGAAAATAAGGAGACGGGATTAGAGAGCGGATCTCCGGGCCGTGGGGAGCTGCACGACCGGGCCGATGTTGGAAATGCTGGGGGAGGAGGGGAGTCGGAGATGAAGAACGGGAACGGGAACCCTTCTCGAGTGAATAATACTCAAAATGATACCACTGGACCCGACGGGAATAACCACCCTGGAATGGTACACCATCACGCGTCTTCTTTTCCACCGCCTTCCTATGGTTACAGTCAGCACTACGGACGGGCCCCTTTTCATCAACATGGCGGACAACAAAGCCCTGGCATGGCAGCTGCAGCGGGGCCAGGCGCGTTGTCGAGCAACATGATGGACCCCTATCAGACAAATTCGCACGAACACGGCTTTCCAAACCACCACTTCAACAGCTACGGTCCGTTCCCGAGCCGGACGCCCTACCCTGGCCAAGGATACGCCGTGAACTCCCCGCGCAATCCTCCGACTCAGGCGGCAGGGGGGCAGGCAGCCAAGCCACAGCCAGCGGGGGGATCCAATGCTATGGCTGCGTCTTACAACAATCAGCGGTATTCTATGGGAAATCCACAGCCCACCTCCACCCCTACTCTGAACCAACTCCTGACCTCCCCGAGCTCGAACAGGGGCTACCAGAATTACCCACAGAGCGACTACAACAACCAGGAAGGTGCTAACAAGGGACCAGCAGAGATTGGCAGTAGCGGACAGTATGGTGGGGGCCATCCGGGTTGGCAACAAAGGACCCATCACCCGCCGCCCATGAGCCCGGGAAGTACAGGTCAAACTCTCGGTAGAAACCAGGTAAACAGACATTTCACAAATTACGAGAAAATGTGTTTTCCTTGTGCCTCCTTTCTGTCAGGACGTGTGCCTTGAGCACGCTAGGCTAGCTATTGTCTAACTCCGAGAGCCTCTAAAATGGCTGCCTCCTTGCTTTTTCATATACCAGTTCATTTAAAGGCGTTTATTTTCGCCAAAATGTGGCCCTTTTCGACTTTCCCGCCTGCTTGTGTTTTGTAAGACGTCCACGGCAACCCAGCAAAGTCCTAAAGTAAGTACACGATGTGTAGGAATAGGCGGAAAATGCGCATTTGTGCCTCTTGCGTTTTCCAGTAGCGGGCGGCTTAAGCATAATTAGCCGAAGGTTGGCTAACAGTTTGAGTTCAAACGGTGTTTTCGCGTTAAAACCGGGGACATTGTTGTATAAGTAGACATAGGTGCATCGGCTGTCGGACAGATAACGTTGTTCCACATGTCATACGGTCAAATTAGGCTAAAGATGTTAATTTTGGGTCAGGTTAGCCGATGTTTCATCTGTATGTTGTTTGAAGGTCTTGATCGTTTCATAACGACCACGGCTATCCAGCACAACAGAGAAATTATTGAGCGCGATAAATATATTATTTGGGGTAAAATAAGTCACATTTGTGACTTATTTTAGAATAAGATTGAAGGCGAAGATTGACCGTGTCGAGGCCTGACTGACTGATTGTATTAGTTTGTCTCTGCCTGTAAACGCAGGAGCGATTGGAGTAGGCGCAGATTGCTTTGCTGTGGGATTTGAATTGTGGAGGTAAAATCCTCCTGTCAAAGGCAGGAGACAGTTGGTCTTGGGTTGACATGCTAGACGAAATCTGATTGGCTCTTCATCCTCTGCTCTTGGCCATTTATAATTGCATCTGATGCAGCGCAGAAACAATTCCTGATTAGTGACTAGTCCACACTCCGAGAGGAACACACTCTTCTCTAGGACTTTGGTACAGGGAGTGATAATGAAAATGTTTTTGGGCACATTTGATTCAAATCGGTTTGTTTCAAGACTAGGAAAGTAAACTAATCTGTTGTGCTCTTGCTTTGTTTGCAATCAGTTATGTAGACAGTGAACATCTTTTAGTTCCATCTGTCCTGTTTATTATAATATTCTGAACTCTTGTTTCCTCATTTCTTCTCATATTTAAAGCACATAGACCCTATATGTAAAGGCATATAAAGAAGAATTGAATATATTCTACATATATTCTTACACTATTTCCACTTCTTTTCCTTTCAGGCCACACTAATGCTCTAATACCAATCATGGGGTAATAGCAACAAGTATTATAGTTGACAATAAAACCCAATCAAACAGAAAAAATTATGCATAGTATATTGCAATTACAGTATGATATCTGTGATCAAAAGAATCTGTAAAATATTTTTTGTGACCGTTGAAACTGGAGGTGCATGATTTAAGATCAGACTACACATGATTGTGTTCAGACTACACAAATGTATTATTCATCATAATTATATTCAATACTGATAACACCGTGAGCACCTGTGCTTTCATAGTATATAGGCTAATGGAAATTGTGATCATTTTGTTAGCACTCTTATGCATATTGTGCTCTTTTGTCAATGACTGTTAACAAACCTCATATTCTGTGGGTCTAATCAACACTGAATCTATTTCCTTCCTTACCTTTAGGGTTTTGTACTAACAGACAAATTGTTGTCTGTTAGGCAAGTATTTGTTTTTCTTTGGTGTTAACATTGATGGTAGTTAATAAATAAACAACGGTATAATTTTACATTTAGTTGTAACAGCTAAACTATGATAGTAGAAACATTTTCATTACTTATGTTTTTAATACATTAACTCTTTATATTTATGTAAAGAGATAGAGAGACCTTTCTGTTTTAAAATGGTGAGTTACACCTAAGATATTTTAGCATAATATTATGATAAGAGTTCTCTTTATTCTTTAATTCATGTGTAGTTACCAGGTACAAGTAAGAAAATTATGGCGTCACTAACATATGGCAAATCAATATTGCCTGCTTTTGCAACTGATTTGATCATTTCTTTCCAACATCAGGCTGTTTGTATATCTCAGTAAGACTGGACATTAAGGTGATTAACTGGTATTGTGATAATTTATCACAAAATGCTTGTCTAAGCAAATTGTTTTTATGAACATATTTTCATTATTTTCAGTTGTTCTAGAATGCTGCCCAACAGCCTTTCACAGAGAGCATAAAGTACTGTTTAATTGGATGTAGTGTAGCACATGTTCACATTAGAAACAATTAAAAAAAAAAAATTACATTAGAGCTAGCCTTTTTTATCTTAAAAAAACAAACAAACATATGATCTGATTTCTAAAATTCCATAATATCACAAATATTCTCATGCTCAGATTACATTCTGGCTCTATTACAGCACAGTTTTGGGTAAATTGAAGGTTTTCTAGATAGTTTACACATTTAAACCATAATTACAAATTTGCTACATTATTGCTGTAATGCTAATGCATTGGTTGCTTTTTGTAATATGAATAATTAGGAAAAACCACAATAATAATAGCATTTTAGTACACAGCAGCATGATTGTTAATTTAGTCTGAATTTGTTAATGAACTAAAACAGATACTGAAATGCTCCACTTTTACTATTCAAACCAGCAGCAACAGTATGTTTGTTTGATTTGTTTAATTTCACCCATCAGGTAGGAATTATACTGCGGGTGTTTACTGCAGTTTGGTCAGTTAAAGTGTAGCTTTCTGTATTCATTAGTGTGGTTTTGGTTTGCCTTTGTTGCACTGCCTTTAAGTATCGCATACTTTCTTTTTTCTTAATATTTTTTTTTTCTACAATTTAGATTTTTATAGGTTTAGGTATAGCTCATTGGTTGTTAGTATGTAATCACAACAGGCTTCAATTTAACTGCATTTACCTGAGCTAATATGTATAGGATTCAATAGGTGAATGATTCTTAGAACTGATAGATTTGAAAAAAATACCTGCACCAATTTGGTGACTTAATCTCTACAACGCCACATATCCTAGGAACTTGTTTTGCAGATGCTATAGACACTAGTATAGTGCATATTGTTTTGTTCACTCTGTTTTGCACTTTTATTAAGGTTGCTGTCCATTGGGTCCACCTTCATATAGGAAGGGTAAGGGAGGCGTATTTATTGAATAATTCTAGAGAGCAAGACGTTAACAGGTTGGTATTTTACATGTTTTCTCAGCAGCAAAATATTCTTAAAATTGACATCTTATCAAGTGAGTTCTCCTATTTTATTTCACATAAGTTAAGTAGACTATACATAATCCACGATGGACAAAATATATATTAACATCCTGAGTTTTCACAAAGACTTGTCTGATCTTCATTATTCCATTATTTTTTTTAATTGAATAATGTCTTTATACTTTTTATTTGGGTTTTGTCTTTGAGGAGATAATTAGAATAATCAGTATTATTCCTATTAAGCAGTCATCAGCTATATATATGTCTGGCAAACTTATTTCTAAAAGTTTAAATAACATTTCTATTTGATCATCTCTAGGCAATAATTTAAAGTTTATGACTCCCAATGTTACTGATAATCATGTAACATAATTTTAAAAGTATATATTATTATATACCTAGTAGACATTCTGCAGGCTGTCTGACGGGCACAAACATGCCCATACATTGTTGGCTTTTTGTATTTTAAAGCTGTGATTATGGGTAATGCTGTTCAGAGCTGTTGCTTACGTGGTGTATGATGTCCTCTCTGCCCTCAGTTGATCTGTTGGGAGTTCCAGTATCCACCCCATCCCCCCCCACAGCCAATCAAAGAGCCAGTCCAGCAGAGTCTCCTGCCAAGGGAGCCTTTGCTTTATCTTATGCAGATTAGCCATGTGCTGCTTTTATTTATTTTATTTTTCCATTTGGACAGTGGAAAATGTCAAGAGCTGCTTTGGCCAGCCACTTGAAACTAGAGTTTGTTTACCAAAGGAGGCCTTCTGTCAGGTCTGCAATTAACTTAGAACTGCTTGTATGGACCAACAGACCCTTATTTTTGTTGTTATTATCTTAAATTTATTACAAGAAATTACATCAGCTTCCGATACTAGGTGCAGTCTTATGCAAAAGTTTGGCCACCCCTCGATAAATAACATATTTTGGTCATTTTTAATTAAAACAATGTAAACACAGTCTCTCTAGGAAATGGGGAAAAAATGCACAATATTTTCAGCAAACATTGATGCATAGTTACTTTTCATGTCATGAATTAAACAAACATAAAAACATGATTGGGGCACTGCAAAAGTTTAGGCACCCTACATGATCAGTACTTAGTAACACAACCTCTGGCAGATATCACAGCTTGTAAACATTTTTTTTTTTTTAGAGCTAAACGTCTTTCAGTTTGTGCACTTGGGTTTTTCTCCTATTCTTCCTTGCAGAAGGCTTCTAGTTCTAGTATATTCTTTGGTCATCTTGCATGCACAGTTCTTTTTCAGATCTACCCACAAATTTTCAGTGATGTTTAAATGTGAGGACCGTGCTGGCCATTCCAAAACCTTCAGCAGTCTCTTGAGGCAGTCCATGGTGGATTTCGAGCTCTGTTTAGGATCATTGTATTGCTCTAAAAGCCATCATCTTTTCAGCATTAGCTTATCTTTATAGATGGCATGATGTTTGCTTCTAGAATTTGCTGGTATTTAGTGGAATCCATTCTTCGCTCAACCTGTGCAATGTTTCCATTAATCCACCCCCATTCTTAATGGTTGGCAACGTGTTCTCATGAAATTTTGCTCCTTTTTTCCTCCACACACGCCTTTGCTGATTGTGGCCAAAGAGTTCTATTTTAACTACATTAAGCAATAGTTTCCAAAATGCATCAGGTTTCTGTAGATGTTCTGTTGCATACTTCTGATGTTGGATTTTATGTTTGGGACACAGGTAAGGTTTTCTTCTGCAGTCAAATGGGGATTTTGATT
Source organism: Lepidarchus adonis (assembly GCA_037576955.1). Classification (NCBI taxonomy): domain Eukaryota; kingdom Metazoa; phylum Chordata; class Actinopteri; order Characiformes; family Lepidarchidae; genus Lepidarchus; species Lepidarchus adonis. The sequence continues at coordinate 15,458,334 of JBBIGC010000007.1, read as the reverse complement.
TGTCTTTCTGACCAGCATATGAGCAGTTCTTTGAGAGTTTACTCAGTCCTCCGCAGTTCCCCTGAACTGCCAGCTCTTAAATATATTTATCACTGTGGAAACTGCAAGCTGACGATGCTTTTCAATCTTCTTGTAGCCGTCTCCTGCATTGTGAGCATAAATAATTTTCCATTTCAGTGTCTTACACAACTGAGGAACCCATGGTGTCCACAAGTGTGTGCAGATCTAATGAGCTGATTACGGTCTGAAAGCTTGTAAAAAAAAATCTGAGGCTTTGGAACACTTAGGGGCCCCACAGTGCCATAGCAATGTTTTAATTTTTACATTTTTGTTAAATTTATGACATAAAAAGTAACTATGCATCAATGTTTGCAGAAAATATTGTGTATGTTTTTCATGTCCTAGAGAGACTGTGTTTACAATTTTCAATTACAAAATCACCAAAATCATTATTTATCAAGGGGTGCCCAAACTTTTGCATAAGACTGTATCAGATGACCGAAATAATGATGATAAAATTATAAAAACATTTAAAAATATGTTTAAATTTTTTTTTATATATTCCTTTAAAATGCTAACCTTGCATAAACATTTTTCTGAAACAGAAATATGCATACCGGTATTAAAATAATAAAGTATGCAAATTAAATTTTATAAATATTATCACTTATACTTACCCTACATGCACTGTAACCATTTGTTAAGGTGATGTCCACTGATGCATTTGTACTTTTTATTTTTTCATGTTGCATATTTTTATATTGATATTTGTACCTTACAGGTTTATACAGTTTCATAAACCACAAGTGACACTTTTTTTCTTCAGGAAATGTAATTTGTGTAATTTGAGAAGTTTGTGATGCTCTATGGATGCTGTTTGCACAGTGCTTACTGATGGCATACAAGCTTCCATAACTTGTTGGATAGGGGTGTTATTGCTATAAATGGAATGATACAAGATCACAATGAAATATTCTTATGTATTATCTTATCGGCAGATTATATGTAAGATTTTCTGCAGCCATCTTGGAAACTTGAACTTGTGGCTTTTTAATATTGTTCCAGGTACTATACTTTTTTTCTTTTTCTTGTCTGTTTGATAAGTTAGCCTATTGCTTCAGTGCAAAAAAAATAAGCCAACGTCGGACATCTGACATGCTAAAATTTGAAATGTATAAGATTACTTATCAGAATATTGGTTCTTCAGTCATTTTGTAGTTTTGTTTTTCAGTCTGGATGTCTGCTGTTTATATTCATGTTAACATTCTATTTAGAGAGTATGTTTTCAACCAAGGGTAGGCGATATGGCAAAAAAAGAGGATTTCTTTGATAAACAATAGGCCACGATATGTATATTTATATCATCTTTAAAGAAGGAACAAACAAAAAAGAGCCAATCATTACACACTCATAAGAGCCTAAAACCTCGTTTTGCTATATTGTTGTCTTTGAGTTTTTCAGAAGGGATTAAAAAATTACTTTTTAAAAATGTCAGCTGCCCCATATATTGTGAAAATTTCACCCCCCACCCCATTAATTGGTCCTTGTTAAAGTTAAATAAGTCTTTCTTTTCATGAATAGTTTTTTCTGTAAAGTTTTTTTTCCAGTTCATTTCAACAGCGATGGTAAGAAGCTATAAGATTCATGTAGCTACATGCTATTTATGTATTCATCTGTACTTTTGTTTCATACAATATTCTTGTGCAAACTGCATTCAGTATGAGTGCAATATATCAAATGCAGTTGGTGCAATTTTTTTCACCTTATTAGTGTTTTGCACTTTTAACTATTTGTTTAAAATTCCATAGTAAATAGGGCATTTTACTCTACCGCATTTTGCATATAAGCTGGTTATAATTATTGCTTCATAAACTGTTTGTGATGATTTAATCTGACTGTGGTTGTTTTCCACAGTTACCATATGCATTCAAAACTAAAACATTTAGCATTTGAATGGTGATGTACTTTGTTTGGAGAGCAGCAATAAGCTATTAAGTAGCCACAATTATACAGCATCCAAGTTTTATAAATGTACTTTTTTACATCTTGATAATGGTTAAGAATGTTAAATAAACTTTGTTTAATTGCAGTTCATTTAGAAATCAACCAATTATTGAACTTAAATATTCAGATTGATGATATTCAGTTTTCTGGATATTGAAAACAGCATTTTGAATTTCTTGCTAATGGACAAAGCTGATGAAAACAGGATGATAATGATACTCTTAATGTTAGCAGGTACCAATAAAAATAAAATTATTCTGGCTTTGATTTAAAGGGATTCCAGATACTCATTAGCTTGGAAAATGTCTGTGATCCTAATTTTTAAGAAAATAAATGTAATATTTCTTGATTTTGATAAATCTTTTATAAAATAAGCTGGTTAAAGCTGTATGATAGGGGTGTTATTGCTATAAAGGGAATTATACAATATCACAATTTTTGGGTCACAATGCAATATTCTTATGTATTCTTTTATTTGATAGGCAGATTGGGTAAGAGTTTCTGCAGCCTTCTTTTTTTGCACTATTCCGAAGCAAGGTTTTTAAATATTGTTCCAAGTACTCAACTTTTATTTCTTCTTGTCTGTTCGATATGTTAGCCTATTGCTTCAATGCAAAAAAAGCCAATGTTGTTGTTGTTTGATTTGTTGACAACCTTTTTGCTTTAAAATGCATAAAGGTTACTTAGCATAATATTGGTTACAATAATAATAATAATAAACAAAACTGATGACAGGACGACAATGATGCTCTTAATGTTAGCAGGTACCAGTAAAAATAAAATTAGACTGGCTTTGATTCAAGGTGATTCCAGACACTTCTTAGCTTGGAATCTGTCTGATGTGATCCTAATGTGGTCCTAATTTTTTTATTTGATAAATCTTTTATAAAATAAGTTGGTTAAAAGTCTATTTTAGATATTTTAAGTTCATTCTAAATGTTATCGTTTTCCTAATGACTGGGTGTTTAATTAGACATCATAAACATTTTCACATTTTAATAGGGCTGTGTAGTTTCATCATTATATTCTTTCATAATTTCTGAACATGTATACATTCTGGAAGCTTCCAGGACATAATTTATATAATGTTGAAATATTTAGCCTTAAAAATTACCATAATGGATACAGCAATAATACTGGAATCAGATCAGTATCCCCACATAGGCCTAAAATTGCCCGTGAATCATGTTTATATTTGACTAGATTTTTCAGACTTGACTTCAAAAACATAAGTTCAGTTCATTAAAGTTCAGAAGAGTAATGTTTACATGCGACTAGGCTATAGTGCCTATATTTTGCAATATTATATTCGCTATTAAAGATAGAAATGCTGAATTTCTGAGTGATGCTAATCCAGATGTCTTTAGTCCTGATTTCTACCATGCATGATTATATATGTATCTGAATTTGTATCTAAATGATCAGATGCGTACATGAAATAATGGATATTGATATCAGCCTACGGTTCCAATACTGGCGAATACCTTAAGTCTTGGTCATGCTCTGGTGTTATGTGAGAATGACACTTCTTTTAGTCGTTTAGTAAGTATTAGGAATACACCAATGTTTTTTGTTTGTTTGTTTTTTTGGCAGAAAGAAATTGTCAGTTTTTTGTACCCTTGCTGTTGTAGCTGGGACTGTGGACTTAACTAAAGTCCAGGGCATTGCAATTGCATAAATTAATATATATGCTTCAAAGAATAAATTAATTACAATACTATGAAAATATTTACTTCGCATTGAATCAAGTCAATTCGGAAATAGTTGCAATCCTGACATTCCAAAAATGCACAATAAAATGTCTAAAATAAAATACATTTCTAAATAAAATGTTTTACTTGGTCCCACTCCTGCATAGGCCAATAACTGACTGCTGAAAGATTGTAAAATTAAGTATCTTCTCTCATAAAACAAAGTGCATTAATATGTGATATATATATGATATAATATATGATACTGTGAGGTGGGCAGAGAAAACCTCGCCACTGCTAGTGGGTTCACTTTCTGACTGCACAAGGTGTGAAGAATCATGGGACATATTCAGTCCTCCAGAATGGTAGATTAACTATATGTAAATGGAAAATGGAATGCAAGTGTTTTCTTTGTGCTCAGGACTTTGGCAGAAATTTACACCATGGAAATGCATCATGGTGCGTTTTCTGAACGCCTAACCAACCAACCAACCAAATGTCCTCTGTGTTCACCTGAAGCCACACAGCCTTGTTTCAGACGCCTATGTGGACAAGGCCTAAAAACTGCTGAAAGTTATAAGAAAGTTCCACCACAGTTGTTGTGCTGGGAGGGGCTTTCCTCTTCTGTGCTGCATTTGTCTCAGCATGGAGATTGGGATGTTTTTATTTCATATGATAAATTTAATCCCAATGTTGAGGGAGTCTTGGCAGATGAACCCTCTCTGAAATTTCACAACTATTTGATTTTCAAACTGCTATCCAAAGCGTGGTGGTCGACATGCTGGTTATCGTTTTTGGTTGCGTTCTAACAACAACCTATTTCAGTCGTGTTTTAAAAGTCTTCTTTCAATGGCCGAATTTTCAATGCATCTCTAGTAACTGTAGTTGTCTGTGTCTGGGCTAGTTTTGGTACAATTAAACAGTGTACTGATGACATACTGCTCAGCTCTACTTGGCTTTGACCATTTTATTTTTGTTGCAGTGCTCAATAGTAATGATGATGCTATTAGAATGTGTGTGATCTCTGGCATGGATATTTTATTGTTGGGTGTTCAAATTTACAGTCTGTACTGCTGTCTTCATGGAAGAGAAACCTACAACACAGTCTATAGAGTAGGGAAGAGGCTGTTATAGCAGCAAAGGAGGCAAACTGCTTAGTGATGCTAGTAATGCACCAAAATGGAGATTTTTCATGAAAAGAATAATCTCTTTATGATGAAAGTTTGTTTTTATTTATTTTTCATTTGAATTAACCTAATACTGCTGAGGTTGCATCAAATGTGCTAATCGACATTTTGGGTTACATTTGTGAATGCTCACACATATTAGTCTGTTCTTTCTCCAGTGGTGATGCTATTAGCACACAACCATCAAAACAAAGGGAGGGATATTTATTAGCAAACATATTAAGTTACTTAGTATGTTCAAATCGATTTAAATAAAATGGAATTTGTTTGTTTTTTTGCTGCCGTTTCAAATTGTTCAAATATGCCGTTTGCATACCAGCAAAATAGAAAATAAGAAATCTGTATTAAATCACTTTCTTGTTTATTTTTTTAAGTTATAGATATTTCAGAAATAAAAATTGGCAGGTGTCTTTTGAACGTTTTATTGGCAGATCAGTGCATTAGAAGGCAGTATTGTGAAAAATACAACAAATACAAAATACAAAAAATGCAACTGAACTATATTTGATAGTTTAATTCCGACTTGACTCTGTGCATTCCTGCCTCAGAATATAGCCTGAGTAGTCAGTGTTTATATTTTATCACAATTAAACTTCTACTATTTGATAATCACTGTAAATGTCAAGTCATTATTTCTTTTAAGATTAAAGGCAAATTTAAATGTGTTTTGCTAATATATAGAATTATTACAGCAATTATTTTAGTTCAGCTATCAACCAAAACTGTAAGTTGCCATTATTTAATAAATAAGACACGTTAGTCTACAACATTTTAAAATGCAATAAAAATCAAAATCTGCTATTTACAAATTATATTGTACTTTTATAGAACAGACAAAGTACAAATAAATGTAACCTGGCTGACTTGATTTCTGTTTGTAAATAGAAAATGTATGATGAAACTATTTCTAGAATATTTGTTACACTGTTCTGAAATATTTTCCAGTACAACAGCATGGCTTCACACAGTAGATTTTCTTGACTTGCCTGCCAACAGCAAGACTAGGCAAAAATTTCTCTAGCAAAACTGCAATAGTTAAGATCTTCAGTTCCAATCAATTAAAAAAAAAAAGTATAATTAAAAGCAAATGTTTTGTAACACCTTGATAAACATTCCTCTGTCCCACCTATTTTGTGTTGCAGGAATATTTTTTTTTATATTTACAAACAATTAAGTTGGTCAGTAAAACATTACAAAGTTTTTCTTTAAAGGTGTCGGTTGAATAAACGTTCAGAAAAATAAACAAACCTCAGATTCTTGTTTAATCACAGAAATGTAGAAATGTATTTGGAATCTGTGGGATTCCTGTTTTCAAGAGCAGCAAAGAAAATGAGATTCAAGACACAATTTGATGGCAAAGCATTAAAAAAAAGCAAACTATAGTAAAAATACATTTACAAATGGTCAAACTGAAGTGTGATCCATCCTAAAGTGTGAAGCTTCGCTTCCCTGTATCTTGCATTATTTGAGCTAAATTGAATGAACAGAAAGGATTTCAGTTCATAAGCACAAAGAATAACTTGCATTCCTAACTATGAAATGACCAAGACTCATTCTTATCAAGGTTTTATCTCCAGTTACTGCTTTAAACATTTATTATTTTGTTAAAAGTATTTTGCTATCATTTTGAAGGAAAATGGTCGGTTCCATCACATTTATACAAATTAATGTATAGACCAGCAACCTTATGTCATACTGTCTGCATAATTTCAGACCTCTTTGTTTATACTGCCATGGCTTCTGTCATTCATTCAGTGCCAAGATTGCCTCCTTTTATATAAAAAAAGGAAAAGCCAGCTTGGCTCAGTCTCAAACAGAAGTACAGCTGGTATGTGTTAAATATTCGACAGACTCCTTTCTATTTGAAATGAGGTTATATATAGCACTCTTCACTTCCTTAACTTGGGCAGAAAAGGTAACCTGCAGGTTAATAACCGTGGGAAACCGAATTCTTTTCTGCCCAAACCCCCAACACTCCTCTGCCCCCACCCATTTTATTCTTAAAATGAAATTAACACTGCTTTGCAATCAACGTATGTAGTTATTAATAAAAATATAATCCGGGATCAAGGCAGTTGCTATTAAATGTTAAGACGTCTTCAGGCATTGAAAATAGTGGCCATTGACCAATTATGAATTTTTATGGGTAATTAAAAATAAATCAGTCAGAAGATCAGCATGTGTATGAGGGTTACATAAGCACATGAAACACACATTTTCAGCATAGCCGCACCATTCAGATGCATCATGAGTGTTTTTAACAGTCTCACATTATCATTAATTTGCAACCTAGAATAGTCAGCATAAATAATAATAAATTGACTGATTTGCTCGTTTAAATAAATAAAAAAATTCTGTTCTAATCAGATTTTATTTCAATCATTGTCTTAAGATGTAGGTGCTTGGAAAAAAGGAGGTAAGCTTTGCACTAGGGCCAAAAACAACTGAATATATGGTGCTGAGATTCATTTGGGCTGGTGGGAGCATTTCCACTAAATGTAGTCATTACTTAATCGATGACAAACTACTTAATATAGCATGTGATGTTCTTTCATTTTCTAGTTTTTTTGTTTCCAGCGGTCAGTGTTTTTATTTAGTAAAATATTTACATTAGCCAATAGGGCAGAAAATGTCAAAGGAAGGGTATGAGGCTACTAAAGGAAAGTGGGAATATGTCTGGATAGAAGCAAATTCTCCAATGTAAGGATGAATTTTGCATGCTTAATCATAAAGGAAACTACTAATGTGGTATAGTGTTGAGGATAATGGTTGATGAGCTGTTCAATTTGGGCCTGTCAAGATGACTTTTTGTTGGATGTTATATTGTCCCATAAATAACTAATATTCATGTCATTTTTGGCAGTAAGACCATTTTGAAATTTTGGTGAGGATAACTTCAACTCTACCCCTCTGTCTGGCGCATTATTCTATGCACAAGTGCATTTCTTAAATAAAACAATCAAGTATGTAAACACAATTTGCCAATATTGAGGTCAGAACAAATTGTTGAAATCATGTACATGTATTGCGTGATAAGTTTGTTTTTATTTTTGCGATCGGCAAGAAAATACTTTGAGAAATAGATAAACTCAGCATCAAGTTGTTGTAAACTCACAAATGTTGGGAGGAAGAAATGAGCTCAGAATGGTTAGTGTTTTAAATGAAACACAGATTATATTTTGTAGTTTTTTGTGATGTGTTAATATGGTGATTATAAAGAATGTCTGAACTGTCTCAGAAATATTGGATGAAGCACAGTGAAATTCCATATCATGAAGATTGCTCCTGTATTTGCATCTGTCTATGTACAAGTTATGTTATAAGAAAATTGTGCTCTTGCAGCGTTAATGTGTATGTGACTAATAAATTAACCAATTTTTGCATGTAAAAACATACAAGGGGTCCAGTAAAACTGATATTTTATATTTTTTATATTAAGTCACAAAATTTTTAATGTAAAATTATATTAATATTATAAGAATTTTAAACTACAGTCAAACCCTGTAAGCTCTCCCCTATTGATCCGGGTCCTAAATTTGGTGATAGGCAAGGGTAGCGAGCTAAACGGATTAGTGACGTATGCCTACTAACGGACTGATGAAATCGAACAGTAAAAACGTCAGCGATATTGTGCTACATCTTTGTCAAGTTATTGCTGTGATAGATGCACATTTTCTTTTTTTGCTCACCAGTCAGAGAATGCAATTCATGTATGTAATTATGCTGCAGAGGCTTTATTGAACAGCCAGCAACATGCATTAACGACTAACACGCTTATAGCCAACACCAGTCTCTCTTGTGGCAGTCCTATATTACTGTTAAGCAATTAACTGTATTCAACTACAGGAAACTACAGACAAACCAAAAAAGTGAGCCAGTGACGTAACCACAAATCGTTGCATGTCCTGCAGAACAATTTTCTTTTTTCCGTGTTATTTATCTTGTTAAGCTGCCGTCCTCGTCTCTCGCCCTTGCCACGTTTAAAGTGTCCGGTGTAATTTCTCCAGCAATAGCTCACCAAACTTTTTTCTGTGTTCGTGTTCTAGCCTTCGTGCTGCTGTTGCTGCTGTTGTCTTATTAACTCATGCAAGTAATGATGCTGCAGATGCTTTATTAACAGCTGTTATATGCGTGAACGTCCTTTTCGTGTTACCTTTCCCATGTTGCTCTTTACAAAATGGACTCCAACTCCCAACAAGCAATGCTCTCTCCACCCCTTCTCTGTCTGCATTACCCACCCCTTCCCTGCTCCAAACACTACACAGTCCATAATGCATTGCTCCCCATGAAACACATCTCACAACAGTGTCTAGTATTACCGTAAAGCATTTAGTAGACGTTCAACTGCATGATACTACTGAAAATAAAACGCTGCAACAACAAAAAAAGGAACCCAGTGCCATAACCAAGACCACTCGCCACATTTCAGGCCCTGCCCAATAGGGGTGAGCTAACAGGGTTTGACTGTGTGTGTGTGTGTGTGTGTATATATATATTTATTTATTTATTTATTTAATGTAAAATAATCAGATACATTGATTCTGTTTTTTCTGTCTGGAAGTTCAGGAAAGTTAGGAGTGGAATAGAAGACATACTCATCATAAACTCGAATCATAAATTGTTTTGCAGGCTCAAGGCTCTATGGATCAGATGAGCAAAATGCGAGGTCAGCCTTATGGAGCAGGCAGCCCTTACTCTCAGCAGCCACACCAAGGGCCTCCAGGACCCCAGCAGGGACCTGCATATCCAAGCCAGGGCTATGGGCCTCCTGGTCCTCAGAGATACCCTTTGAGCTTGCAAGGACGCATGCAGTATGGCCAACAGGTCAGTGAGCGAATTAGTTTATTTATGTATAGAAACTGAGATTTTAGTCATTCTGAAATAGCAATATGAAAGAGGTATAATATTGTTTTTTTATTGTAGCCTTACATGCTGTAGGACAGTTCTGTAATATGAAATGGACAAGAAATTTTAAATTAAATACATAAAAATATTACATAAAATATTGTTTATGTAAGGATCATTGGACCATTGTGAATCTTTTCAAATCTAAATGTGATATCAGGATTTCAGTTTTTTTTAATTTTTCTAAATGTTTAACTTTTGTGCAGGTGGCATCATATGGACAACAGACACCAGGTGGATATGGGCAACAGGGACAGCAGCCTTATTATAGTCAACAAGGCCAGGGCCCTCATTCTGGTCAGCAGCAGTCATCATACACTCAGCCTCCACCGGGTCAGCCAGGCAACCAAGTGCCGTATTCCCAGCAGCCCCATCCTTCACAGCCATCTGCCCCACATGGGCAGGGCGGCCCTCCCTACCAACAGCCTCACATGTCTCAGCAGCCACAGGGGCCAATGTCAGGACCCCCACAGGGCTCATCCCAGTCACAGACCCCATATTCTCAGCCAGCTGCTCCCCAATCAACTCCGTCACCTTACCAACAACAGCAGGTACCCCCATCCCAGCCTCAGCAACAGGGAGGTTCCCAGGCTCCACCAGTGTCACAAGCCCAGCCCAGTTATCCCTCTGGGCAAGGGCCCCAGCAAACCCCCTCTCAGCAGCAACCACAAGCCCCCACGCCTGCTTCCCAGCAGCCAACAGGACATGGCCAGTTATCACAAGGACAGCCCACATTGTACCCCCAGAATGCTTCACAACAGCAACAGTCTTCTTATCAGCGGTTTCCTCCTCCTCCTCAGGTAACTTGTTTATTTATGGTTTTAAACCTAAAAGAAATGGAGGTCTACCTGCAGTCTGCCTGTGGCATGTGTCCAGGGAGATACACGGGTACTGAAAGTGAAAGTGATTAGTGAACCCACCTAATCACTCAAAGTGCACAACAAGGAATTGTGACATCTTCATTTAACCCATCACACATGGGGCAGCTATCAGCAGTGCCTGGAGAGCACTGTAGTGAGATGGTACGTTGCTCAAGGGTACCTCAGTGGTTTCTGGGCTGGGACTTCTGTTGACAAGGGCATAGTCCTAAGTATACCACTATTTCCCACAAGTCCCTTCTTTAGTCCTTGGTTAAGCTTGCAAGGTGACCAGTATCTTAAATGCTCTCTAAACATTGTTCGTAAATAACTTTGTATTATAAAAAGATGGGCAGGCTATTTTACTTTATATGATTTTATGTATTAAGAAAACTGTAGAAGTTTACACTCATAACTGCAATTAAATAAGTGTAATGTACTGTACACTGTTATAAAAGAGAAATGATACTGTCCAGGTAAGTTCTGGATTTTTTTTAAATTTTTTGCTACCTACTACATTGTGGTTCCAAGCGTATTTACCAAACCATCACGTGAAAAGTGCTAAAAACGCACAATTCTAAATTGGTCAGGAAGAATAATTTGCAATTTTTCTATCGGTATATTAATACACAGTTAACCAAATTATTAACACCTTCAGTATACTTCATTAGTACTGTGTTTGTTGTGTGGATAGTAACCTCACAACAGTTTCTTGCAGCCTCACCAGCTGCATCAAGGAGACTCTAACTGCAGTGGAAAACAAACAAGGTACCACGTACCAAAAAGTGAGTAGAGGCGAGTCTGAACCATGCAATGGAAAAGTGGGCATATCTGTGAAGGTTGAGGTAGCACAGCTGAATGTAGGCAGCATCTTTGCTGACTAGACTTAAGTCTTCTAGCTGATGTTGGCTAGACCCAGAAACATTGAAAACTAAATATTTTGTTCAATTTTTAAACTTCCACTGCAAGTAATTCTTAAAATGTGAAGCAACGTCACCCCAATATTTGCAGCACTATAGCTGAAATTTCAATGAAAGGCTAGATATGAGCTCTGTAAATGTTCTTAACCTCTTATAGCTGAAGTTGCATGTAGAGTCAATTTGCTCAATCTGTTTGCTGCAGGAGATTTCCCAGGAGTCCTTCAGCTCTCAGTCTAATGCTCCTCCCTCCGGCCAACCTGTGGCTTCTTCCAAGAGTAGCTCTGAGGACATGCAGGGCAGACCCTCCAGTCTACCTGTGAGTCTCTTCTTGTTCTCCTCATGTCTGTGATTCCCACACATTTTGAGCTCAAAGTTGTGTTTGGAATGATTTGTGAATGTGATGCAGTTTTTTTCCTGGCTGTTAGCAGATTATTATTATTATTATATATAGTCATAGCTGAAATTATCATCATCCCTGGATTTTTTCCAGAAAACGCACAACTCCCAGAAGACTATTGCAATTACAAATGTTTTGGTATACACATGTTTATTTCCTTTATGTGCATTGGATCAATACAAAAGCCAAATTTGACATTTCACAAAATCCTCAAAACCTGGGCTGGACAAAATTATTGGTACCTTTTCAAAATTGTAGGTAAATTATTTTATTTCAAGCATATGATGCTCGCTTAAACGCCCAGGTGCTGGCAATATAGCAATCACACCTGAAGCCAGTTCAAATGGAGAAAAGTTGGCTTAACCAAAAAACCCATCTAGGGACAAGTGCTGCAAATTAGCTCTCGCTATAAACACCATGATGCATGCATGGGACTTCTGCATTGTTCAGATTGTTATGTTATAATGTATCTGTCCCTATCAAATAAACGTAATAAATAAAATAAAAACCTTTATGTTGTGTGCCACACTAAGCATGGAGAACAGAAAGAAGTGCAGAGAATTGTCTGAGGAGTTGAGAATAAAAATTGTCCATCTCCAGAGATCTTCATGTTCCTTTGTCCACTGTGCGCAACATGATCAAGAAGTTTACAAAACATGGCACTGTAGCTAATCTTCCTGGATGTGGACAGAAGAGAAAAATCGATAAAAGACTATTATGCAGCATAGTCTGAATGGTGGATAAACAACCCCAATCAACTTCTAAACAAATTCAAGCTGTTCTGTAGAATCAGGATACTACAGTATCAGCTCGAACTATATGTCAACATCTGAACAAAATGAAACACTATGCCAGGAGGCCCAGGAGGACCCCACTGCTGACACAAAATCATACCAAAAAATCCAGACTGGAGTTTGCCAAAATCCTTCTGGGAGAATGTCCTGTGGGCAGACGTGACCAAGATAGAGCTTTTTAATAAAGATTATCATTCTACTGTTTACAGAAACCAGAATGAGACCTACAAAGAAATGAACACACTACATACAGTCAAACATGCTGGAGGTTCAGAATCAGAATCAGAAGAACTTTATAGTCCCTAAGGAAATTGCTTATGTAGAAGCAATTTCAGTAATGTTTTGAGGATGTTTATCTGCCTCTTGACTGTGTGCAAGGCATCATGAAATCTGAAGACTATTAAAAGATTTTGGGGTGCAATGTAGGGCCCATTTCCATGTCAGAAAGCTGTGTTTGCATCAGAGGTCATGGGTGTTCCAGTAGGACAGCGACCTCAAACACACCTCTAAAAGCCAGAAATAGTTGAATACAAAGCGCCTGAGAGTTCTCAAGTGGCCAGCAATGAGTTCGGATCTAAACCCAATTGAACACTTATGGAGAGATCTCAAAATTGCTGTTAGGAGAAGGCACCCATCAAATCTGAGAACTTACAGTTTGCAAAAGAAGAGTGAAATGTTCAGTTAAGAGGTGTAACAAGCTTGCTGATGGTTATAGGAAGCGATTGGTTTGTTATTTTCTCCAAAGGATGTGCAACTAAATATTAAGTTGAGGGTTCCAGTAATTTTGTCTGGCCAAGTTATTGAGTTTTCTTTTTGTTTGTTTACATCGATGAACATAAAGGAAATATATGTGTATACCTAAACATTTGTAATTGCAATAGTCTTCTGGAAAATGTAAAGGGGTGCCGATAATTTTGGGTAGAAATATACAGGTGAGCTATATTTCCACAAAGGAGATGGGGGACCAATCCATAGCATTCTACGTTTGCTTTTATATTCGATTTTTTGAAGGCTGGAGTGAGATGCTTTGACCTCCAAGTCTTAGACAGATGGAGAGACTGGTCTGTGCTGACTCAGCATATGTGCAGTTAAACACCGTAACCATGGCAACCTCTTAGATGCTTTGGATTTTTTTTTTTCTTTTTTTCTTCTCTCCAGATGAGATAAATAAGGCCAGAGGGTTGGTTGGGGTTGGTGTCTGTGGCTCAGCAGAAACCATGCCAGAGTTTTGTGCATGTTGTGATGGGGAGTAAAATTAGAAATGAAAGATTCAAAGTTTGCAGTTTTAATTAATTAATTATTTAATTGGTTTTAACTTCCATTACAGATTAATTACTAATTAAACAATTCATTTATTAGCAAAAGATTTTTGGTGTTTTACCTCTATTTAGTTGCCATCGTTCAGCAGTAATACAGCTGTTTTTCATTTGCCTCCCTTTTTTATTTTACATGCCATTATTTCCTCCCCCACACACTTTTAAAATTTCTGCAATGAGAGAGAGACCCTCACTATCAACCTGAACAATTAACCATATTTTCTATGTAAACTATGGTTCAAAGAACCATTTTGTCTGTGTGACCCTGATGAAATGACTTGGGCTACCCTTGTCATTGTCACTCTCTTTGTAGGACCTTTCTGGGTCAATTGATGACCTACCCACAGGTACAGAGGGAGCCCTCAGTCCTGGGGTCAGCACATCTGGAGTGTCAAGCAGTCAGGGGGAACAGAGCAACCCAGCGCAATCCCCCTTCTCCCCTCACACCTCCCCTCATTTACCAGGCATTCGTGGCCCTTCTCCTTCACCTGTTGGTTCACCTGCTAGTGCTACAGCATCCCGCTCTGGACCCCTCTCTCCAGCTGCTATGCCAGGTAAGGATGCTAGTATGATAATCAGAACTACAGCTTTATTGGGGCCTGAATCCAAATGTAGCCCAATAAATTTCTGTCTGAGAACGAACTGACCTGACCTTCAACACCAGCACCAGCCTGAAAAGTCCTTAAAACAGGGTTTTTTATTATGTCTAAAATGTAAAAATCTTAATTTAAGGACTTGAAATCTCTTAAAGATTTTCTGCACTAGGTCTTAAAAAGATTACATTTAGGTCTTGCATATCAACATGAACGTGTTAACACAAGTTTTCTTTTTTTTTTTTTTTTTTTAAATATTTTTATGGGACTGTATATTTTGGTTCCTATATTCTTGTAGTTCTTTCTTTCAGCGGTTGAGGTGCAGCATGTTGTAATAAAATATTGATACCAGGGTGGAACTAATAGCTGATATAAACTGTAACCCGCTGGGAATTTATCTCTATAGATTAAGATGGGTGGTTTGTGAAGTAA
This sequence comes from Lepidarchus adonis, assembly GCA_037576955.1. NCBI lineage: Eukaryota > Metazoa > Chordata > Actinopteri > Characiformes > Lepidarchidae > Lepidarchus > Lepidarchus adonis. Next base: position 15,443,238 of record JBBIGC010000007.1, on the reverse strand, counting down.
TGTGGCATGTTGTAATGTTTTCTAATGTCCATTTATTTAACTCTGCATTAGCCTATATGGCTCAAGAATTATGCATGTAGTGTTTGGCTGAAGCCAGTTAAACACTGCGAAGCCCACTGCACATTGAGCAAGAAAACACTAAAATTGTGCAACCTCTGTGTAAGTAAGAATTATGTAATAATAAGAAATCATAAAAAAACAATCACAGCTAAAATTCTCCTAAAACAGGTCCTTAAACAAGGTTTTCTCAGGGCTCTGTCTAAATGCAGCCGTCTCTATACTCTTCTTGAATGCAGAAGTGAGGATATAAATGTGAATAATTTATCATTCGAGTCATTCGAGGACTTTTTTAAATATTTCTACTTTTTCTTTTTTAAGCAGTGTGGATGTGAAATTGGTCTTAAAGTTTATTCATTGTGGTCTTAAATGTAACTTGTTTAAACCTGCAGAAACCCTGTTAAATGTCTTTAGATTTTATGTTCAATAAGCTGTCAACCCTGATAGCATTTTTTTTTCTTCTTCAGATAAACTTTGACCTGTTTGTAAACACTATTCAGTATTGACATGGCCCAAAGTTGGCATTCACTTATTTAATACTTGCATGTAAGAAAAAGTGTGATATAGACTTTCTTGCTGATTTTGCAAGTGGGTGGTTTCATCAAGCCGTATCAAAAACTTTCATTAAAAGAGGGCGGAAGAATAAAGTAGGAAAACAAGAGCAGGGGATAATGTGGCAAAATCTGTTGAAGTGTGAGGTAGGTTGTCAGAATCCTGGATAATAACTGTGCTAGGTATTGGTTTGTTTGGTCATTTATTTTTATTGTATGTATTTATTTATTTATATATATATATATTTTAAAGGAAACCAAATGCCCCCTCGTCCCCCTAGTGGTCAATCTGATGGCATCATGCACCCTGCCATGAATCAGCCTAGTGGAATGGGCCAGGAAAGAGGTAAACCTAACTGTAGACTCTATTTATTTGTTTGTTTTTTGGTTTCTTTTGGTTTTAACTCTTTCTCTTACATTTATTTAAGGATTTATGCAAAGAAACCCACAAATGCCACCTTACGGCTCTCCCCAATCTGGATCTGCTCTGTCTCCTCGTCAGTCTTCTGGAGGACAGATGCATGGTGGGATGGGGCCATATCAACAGAATAACTCTATGGGCAGCTATGGTCCTCAGAGTGGTCAATATGGCCCACAAGGTGAGCAGTTGAACTGAAGTCAGAGATAGAATGCCTCTAACCTGTTTGAGTATAGAGTTTAATTTTGTTATAGATCTAAAATGGACATGCAAAAAATCTTTATTTTTGTGATGCTTGGCCAACTTTACCATAAACAATAAAATATGCATGATATATTTTGTAAATACACTTGGGAAAACATGCCGCATTACAACCGCAAATACTAGACTACATAGTCTGGAAATTTTTATTTGCTAACATTCTGTTTTTCTATTGTGGAACTTTTAAGCTCATTTTGATTCAGTTGTTTTTGTACGGCATGTTTCAATCTTCATATGGGTGTAGTCACAGAATATAAAAATTTTTTTATTGTGTATGATGGTGTCTGCTAACTTGCTTTAAAAGCATCAATATCTAGTGGGGGTATTTCTAACCCAGTTGCAATGTCAGCCCAGAGTTGCAATTTAATTACAATTTTATATTATGATTGTATTGTATTGTTTTGAGCATTAAAAAATGAATACATTTCATAACAGTAGATTGCAGACATTAACTAAAATGGTTAATTTAGCTATTATGTGCAAGATGACGCATGACTGGTTGAGACCTAAGAAAGTCTTTAAAACAATATCCAGTTTATATCCACAATCACAGTAATGGCCTCAGACCACAGCATGCAAATAAGCACTATGTGAAGTACAGGAACATGTTAAACAATGTCGTATTCTGGTGAATGAACTGTGTTTTGACAAATTACAGGAATGTGTGGTATCTGAGTAATGCCAGAATCATGCTGTCCTTTCTTAAATTATGCTAAACATGAACTTATTAATTGATGTGCTTTGTCATCATTGCAGTTTGTAACAGTATAATTGCAGTGGGATATTTTGTTTTAGCTGTTCACTGCTAGGTGCAGTGTATGTTGCTGCAAACCCTGTAAACTTTCTGGGAGCTGAAAAGTTTATTCTGTGGTCTTGAGTGCAGTGGAAAACTCTGGAGGCACAGTACATGTTGTTTTTTGAAAGTGTTCCTAATGTTCTGGACTGCTGCTTAATTATTATAACCCGAATCAGCAGTCTGGCTTATTCTAGGTCTGTTGGATTTTTTTTTGATAGTCTGACTCTAAATTCCACTGGCATTTACTTAGTATCACTACCAACTCAGTTTAGGTCAAAGTAGTTCAACATGGGGAACTAATTTTTTGGACTAGGCTTCAGTTTGCTTTCTTGCTCTCTCTCTCTCTGCCGTGCTCTCTGAGAGCCCAGTGGATCACAGTGCAGCTATTTTTAGCCTGGGTGAAAAGAGGCAGCTGACGTAGCACAGCCCACGTCAGTTGTGCTGCCACTGTGACTGTGCTACAGCAACACTACAGTCTGCTAGTACACTCTGGGGACCCTAAGACACTTTGTAGCTTAAACTTAAGCGTCATGTATGATGAGATGTGTGATATTTGGCAGGATGTGTGTTTGCATGAATATTGTGAAATTGAGAAATCATGGAATATAGTCATAATGGAGATTCTTGTTCAATTTTTTGCTTAAATGTTAAAATTAAAGCAACAAAAGCAAGTCAGATTTTTATTGTTAAAATGTAGCCTTTAAATTGGTGTTCCACAATGTTTAATGGATGCCTTAATGTTTTCATCTAGTTTCTTTTAATAAATTGATTCATAAACTATTCCTGCAGTACTACTATTACCACTAACCACGATTAATAATACAAATAGTATTGCATGTAAATCACAAGTGTTTTTCATGATTCAATTCTGTAGCAGTTATTTAAGCCAGCAATTTGATTACTTAAATTTCGATAATGGGGACTGATATGATGAAATTTTATTTAATTTTATCAGCTACATTTTCATCAATTCATCAGACCTGCAAACAGCATAGAATTTGAGCATAAACTATTATTAAAGGCTAGGTACAATGATGCGGTCATGCACAAAAGCAACTTCTCAGTAAAAACATTGCCCACAGTAAAATGAAGAAACATTAATGGTGGAATAAACACATTCACACTCTCATTTTACATGCATTTCTCTATTGCATTAGCAAGTTTGTTTACTGAAATTATAATCATACCCTTCTCATTGTGCTACATTTAAGACTACTTGTAAGTAGTTAACCTAATATGCATTTGCTGAAATTGATTCTGGCTAGTGTATTTTGGGTAGACCATCATGTTGTTTGGGAGACAGATCTAAAACCTATTAAATGTAAAAAATATATATATATTATTATTATAATTTGTCAAATGCAATAAAAACAGTAGTCTGCCATTTGTAAATTCCTGTACTTCAAGCTGATAAAAGCTGGTACAAATCATGAGTTTTTAAACACTGGGTTGATCAACCTGATTCTATTTTGTAAATATTAACAAATTTAGAATTTGATAACGCCAACATGCAAAACAATGGAATGGGAGGTATAGTTACCACATTATTACATTGTTTACCTTTTAAATGATGGATAAAGCAAGTGTTAATATAAAACATACAGTATCTCACAACAGCGAGTTCACATTTTATAAATATTTTATTATGGTAAAGAACTGTCTGAGGATTTGAGAAAAATAATTGTTGTATGTGTGGTGGATCAGCTACACACTGCATCAAATTGGTCTGCATGGCTGTCATCTCAGAAGAAAATCTCTTCTAATGGTGGTGCACAAAAAAAACCAGCAAATTGTTTGCTGAAGACAAGCGGACTAAGGACGCGGTCTGATGAGACCAAGATTAACTTATTTGGTTCAGATGGTATCAAGAGTGTGTGACTGCAACCAGATGAGGAGTGACAAGTGTGTCTTGCCTACAATCAAGCATGGTGGTGGGAGTGTCATGGTTTGGGGCTGGATAAGTGCTGCCGGCACTGGGGAGCTACAGGTCATTGAGGGAACCATGAATTCCAACATGTACTGTGACAAACCGAAGCAGAGCATGATCCCTTCCCTTTGCAAATTGGGCCACAGGGCAGTATTCCAAAATAAGGTAGGCAGGGGTTTAGACATTAATGGCTGTGTTGTATTATTTTGAGCGGATAGCAAATTTAGTTATTCATTCAGGCCACTAACTTCTTTACATTGTATCAAAGTGTAATATTTTCAGTGTTGTCCCATGAAAAGAGTTGATAAAATATTTGCAAAAATGTGGAGACAAAAGAGGTGTATAATATGACCAAACCTTTTTTGAGAGGTCAGTCTTTTCAAAAAGAACATTTCTCAATGCAAGATTAAAAAATGTAGGTCTTTCACAATCTGCAGTTCATAATATTGTGAGGAAAAAAAGATTTTGTCATTATTATTAAAAAAACGTTTTTGTGGGGCATGACCAGTAGGAGCAGTGTTGAACCTTCGGTCCCTTAGAAAGCTCTGCATGACACATGGTCATGCTACTGTGATATATATCCATATGGTCTCAAAAGTGCTTCAAAAAAACATTTGCACCGTCTGCTGCAGTAGCAAGAAATGCAACCTGGACCTTCCTAATGTAAAGTGGACAATACCTACTGTTGTAATGGCATTTTGGCGCAAAAGCCATCTCTCATGGCTGCGTGAGAGCCCACACCATCTAAGACGTGTGTGAAAGCACCATTTCTGCTGAGGCATGTATTTATTTTATAGAGACATATGTGGTCATGAAGCATCTTTCATGGGAAATCGCATGGTTATTAAATATATATGCTAAGTATCCCCTTCCTCTTCTCTTTGTAGGTTACCCCAGGCAACCAGGCTACAGTGGCATGCCCAATGCCAACTACCCAGGTCCTGGCATGGGTGGGTCTATGAATCCCATGCCTGGTCAAGGAGGAGGACCACCTTTTACTGGCATGCCTCCTGGTAGAATGCCCCATGGACAAATGGGTGCTCGTCCTTATGGTCCTAACATGGGTCCTAACATGGGCCCTAACATGGGCAACATGCCCCCACAAGTGGGTTCTGGGATGTGCCCACCACCAGTCCTCAACAGGAAACCACAAGAAGCAGCTGCCATACAACATGGAGCCACAAATTCTATTCACAACAGGTACGTTCATCAAAGTTCTTTCACCTGTAGGTCATGTCTAGCGAACGTTGGTGCTTCATGGAGTGAATGATGCTCTTAACGAAGATGAAGAAATGTGTTTCTCTTTCAGGTGGAAATGTTGTGGCACTTATACGCACTGTTGTAGC
>JBBIGC010000007.1:15420722-15437782 GCA_037576955.1 Lepidarchus adonis | reverse complement strand
CTTGATTGTTTCCTGAACCTGGAAGTCGCTTTGGATAAAAGCGTCAGCCAAATGAATAAATGTAAATGTAAATGAATGATCTACAGACCCATGGGATACTGTTTTCCTACATTATAAAGCTTGCAGAACTAGGTTACTATGCACCAGTGTCACTATGCAAGTAGTCAGTTAACAGTTCGTAACGGTTCATTTATAGGCATATGCTAAAAGAAAGTTACATAGAATGGTGCATTGTAAAATTTTATTTTTTTGAAGGATTTCAGTGCAGTGGTGTGAGGTTGACCGGTTTAGTAGTCTCAGAGTTATTGCTCTCAATGATAGACACAGTGGTTTAGCCCAAAAAGCAAAGGCACAGAGAGATCTCCAGGGCATATGGCAGCACCCTCAGCGTTTTTTCACTACTGTTTGGAAGAAACAGACTGGTATCTCGCAGTTAACTTGCAGTTCATCAATTGCTGCAAGTCATGCAATGCTGTTCTTTGAATTTTAACTATGTGGGGGCATGTTCAAAAGTGAATGCTATTAGTACTTGAGGGGAATAAAACCTACAGAATTGCCTGTAATTTCTTTCTATTTATTGTAGTTAATGCTGCATTTTTGGTATTTGTATTTTAATTTAGGCTACCTGGTTACCCCAACATGTCTCCTGGTATGATGGGCTCAGGACCACCATATGGGCCCTCCATGAATAATATGCCAGGAATGATGAACACGCAGGGACCACCTTACCCTATGAGTGGAAACATGCCCAATAACAGCAGTGGTGAGACCTTATGGATATATTTTCACTGGTTATCTTAAGTTTCTGGATTTTATATTCCTCATTTAAATCAATATTTTTGTTGTTGTTTTTCTTGTTAATAGGCATGTCCCCTGGTCCAGAATTTGGTTTAGATGGCAAGCTGAACCAGGGACAGAAGATGAATAACAAAGTTGAAGGGACACCTAAAACAGATTCTAAATCCAAGGTTTGCAGCCTATTTCCTATACAGTTGTGAATATAATAGAATTAGACTAGAAGTTTTTTATAAAGGTGGTATTATTGTTGGTACCTGTTCCCTTCATAGCCTTGCCCCCCCAAACACCTGCATATATATGCCCTATGCTAGATTACTGATAGTGCTGGAATGTCTTGAATTGTTTAAAAAAATGTATTTTGACATTCTCTTTTATGAATGAATTATTACATTATTTTCAAGTGTGATCCTGGCATAAAATAAATCTTTGAGCTTTGACCACAAAAAAACTTAAGTGTGCTATAGTGTAACTGAAAGACTCCTAATTTTGAATGTGGTTCTTGTAAATTCATGCAAAAGTAGCATCCCTTTCGATAGGTGAATTAAGTAAAGTGAATATAAGTGAAGGTGTGTGTATACAATGACAAATAGCCACCAAAAGTGCATCACAATGAAATGTGACCTCTGCATTTAATCCCCAATATGCATACATGGAGCTGTGGGCAGTGATGCCTGGGTTGGGACTTAACCACTATGCTGCCATCCCATGTAATGGGATGAGAATAGAATTAGATTTAGAATAGGATTAGTTGTGCTGCTTGTCATATGTGTATCAAGTACAAAACTAAAATCATTCCTAAATCATAAAGCCCACCATATATCTGCAAAATAAAGACTTTGGCTCTAATGGTTAAGAAATCCAGGAATGTGTGCAGCACTTAAATGCAGCATATGTTGATGTACTTCTGTTAATTAGATGTTTAGGGGTTCAATGTAATTCATACAGTTGATTGGTGCCAAATACCAATTGGGGTGTCACACTGCTAAAGTGTGTTCTGTGATTTTTGCCAGGTCATTGTGGGGACCATTTTACAATTGGTCACATTTCCCACTAGGCCATTTTGGCAAGGTGCACAGCTGGTTAGCAGTGGTTGTGCTTATCACTTTGGAAGAGGTACATATTGACTTTTACCGTCCCCGTTTGGTGGTATATTTGTGTGGTAAGAGAGACTAGAAGTTACTGATTTATGCAGACAGAAATGTAATATGGAAAGCAATGTAATATACACTTTGACTCTGCTCTGTTAGCACAGAGTACAACTGCATGTATTGTACAGTGGGCTGCCTAATGAGAAAAGCATGTACTTTCACTTTGTGCAGTTTAGTTTATTCATGTTTTTGGGAGTTTATTGTGCAACAGTTAGTAGTGAGCTTGATTTGTAGCTCATTTTTGCTAGCTTGCAAAAATAATGGTCAATCAAATGAATGTTCAGCTTAAAAATGACATTTAGCATTGTTTAAGAATGAAAAAACTTAGTGTTTATTAGTGACTCAAAGCTCTTATTTATTCCTGCTAAAACCAGAACTGAGAATGTAATGAGTATGCTTGTATTGTTCTTATTTACAGGTCAAGTGAAATAACAATTTTGTTATAAATTAATCTTAAACTATTTCCAGTGTTGGCTACATAACTGATGTATTGTTAGAGGAATGTGTTAGTAAAAAGAATATTCAAACAAAAAGGTTGTTTAAATTATATATCTTTTTTGACATATTTTTGTAATTCCTCCAAAAATCTATTTATGCATAGAAGTCAAGTTCCTCCACAACAACCAACGAGAAAATAACACGCTTGTATGAGCTGGGCTCTGAGCCAGAGCGGAAGATGTGGGTTGACCGTTACCTATCGTTCATTGAGGAGAAAGCCTTGGGCATGAGCAACCTACCTGCCGTTGGCCGCAGACCACTTGATCTCTTTCGCCTTTACATGTCCGTCAAGGAAATCGGAGGTCTCACGCAGGTGAGAATGCTAACAGACAGTAAGTGGTTCCCATGCTCATGTATACTGCCACAGACATTGAGGTATAGATGGTATTACACACCAGAACAGCTGTTTGTCCGCCATTTATGATTGCTGACCTGGCTAATAATGTGAATTGGCATATGCCTGCATGCAGGTGAACAAGAATAAAAAATGGAGGGAGCTTGCCACAAGCCTGAATGTTGGCACTTCCAGCAGTGCAGCCAGCTCTCTGAAGAAGCAGTACATTCAGTGTCTGTATGCATTTGAATGCAAGATTGAGCGTGGAGAAGATCCACCACCTGACATCTTGACTGCAGAAGGAAAAAAGAACCAGGCTAAGATACAGCCACCCTCTCCAGGTAAGTACCCTGAACTTGTAGCTTATGACTTTTAAAATGATTTTAAGTTTTGGTCTAAACTAACTGCCTTCTTGTTCCTTTCTGTTCATGATCCAGCTGGATCTGGTTCTCTACAGGGTCCACAGACCCCACAGTCCACAAGCAGCTCTATGGCTGAGAGTGGAGACCTAAAACCCCCTACTCCTGCCTCCACACCGCATAGTCAGATGCCTTCAATGCAAAGTGGCAGGTGAGTTTGGGTCATACACTATGTACATCATAGTGTTCTGTCTCATTTGACTGTGAACAAGTCCTTACTTGGTCTGTTTCGTAGGAGCAGTGTGAACCTTCAGGATCCATTTGCTGACAGTAATGATCCAGCTTTTTCCAGGAGAAACACAATGACACCTAACTCTGGCTACCAATCCGGAATGAGCACTCCAGAAATGCCTGCTCGTATGGCCCCTTATGAGCCCAATAAAGACCCTTTTGGTGGGATGCGCAAAGGTAGGATTTTCAGCTGCCTGTATTGTCTTTTTGTTGTTATTGTTTTGGGTTGCTATAAAATGATCTATAAAATATTTATATATATATATATATATGTAATTGAAAAGATGTTTAAACAGTCTCTCTAGGACATACACAAGATTTTCAGCAAACATTTATGCATAGTTACTTTTTATGCCATAAATTTAACAAAGGTTTCAGACCTTAATCAGCTTGTTAGATCTGATACATGGCAACAGTAAATGTCAGCTAGTGCCAATTTCAAATCTTTACAAATACTCTGAGTCCTCAAACCTTGCGCACAGACTTGTGGACACTCAACAACCATTGGTTCCTCTAAGCAGCTGTGTAAGACTCTGACAATGAAAGTTATTGATGCCCACAATCTAGGAGAAGGCTACAAGAAGATAATAAGTGTTGTCAGTTTGCAGTTTCTACAGTGAGAAATGTAAAGTGTGGGGGTCGAGATGAAATCTGGAAGATGAAGAAAACTATTGGGAGAGAACTGTTTGTATGCTGGTCAGAAAGACTAATCAAAATCCCCATTTGACTGCAAAAAACTGCAGGATTTAGAAGATTTGGGAGTGGACATCTACAGCGATGCTTGCACAGACAAGACCTTCATGGAAGAGTCAGCAGAAAAAACTTACCTGCACTCCCATAATAAAATCCAATGTCAAAATGTGTTTGCAACGGGGCGATTTAAATTTGTTTGATGATCTGCAACATTTAAGTGTGAAAAACATGGAACAAAATAAGAAACCACTTTTTCACACCACTGTATACACACACACACACACACTTGGGGTCCTCGAGTTATGTTGGGGTTTTGTTCCTTCAAGTGTGACGCAAGTCGGAACACATATAGCTAACAATTGTCTCTCACCGTATTATCGTATAACACCGTAGTAAAGCATTTAGTAGGCGTTCAACAGCGTTCTTCTACTGTATATGTGCTGCCAACAGCCTCTCGTTGCTACTACCAGAAAGCAACCTTTTCCACCTTTTTTCTACCAGCATTTAATCAGATCAATTTAGTTAGTGTTTGAAGTGCAGTGAGGAAAGCAATGCCTGATTAATGTACAAAAAAGGTCAGATAAAGCTGTGGTGGCTGATGGTTGGATATATATTCCTACCTGTCTATAGTGCTATGCAAAAGTGTTCAACCACTTAGTCAAAAGATTTGTCCAGATTCATACAGGCCATTACAAAAAACAAATGTTTTTAAATTGTATTATTTTAATGTAATCTTGGCTCCAGGTTAATGATTGTGATAAATTAACAAACTGAAAATGTCTTGTTTTAATGTACTGCGACTGATGTCATGCATTTGGGACTTTTAAAATGACACAATTTATTTTAAGATCATATTGGTTTGGTATACAAAATACTGTCTGGAACAATGTTTGATATATGCTTGAATATTGAATATGTTTGTAATCCAGGCAAGTCTGGTCAGTTTAATCTGGCTGAATACTGGTACTTTTGCAAGGCACTGTACATCATGACTTTTACATCATCTTTATATGTTTATAAGCAGAACTGCATGTAGTATAGTTTGAGCATGTGTGTCACAGCATAACAGTTCTCATGGAGTTATGGAGTGGTGACCCACAACCCACCTTTTGTATGTTTATATTTATGGTTAAATTGGCCAGTTGTACTTCTGCCAGTTAAATAAAGATTAACCAAATTTATGGTTTGTAGTTTTATATATTTTTTTATTGCTTTTTACATAATTTCCAGAAATGGGGTTTGTACGGTGAACATTATTACTGCCCAAAAGCCATTTTGACTAATATAATTTTTTGGCGGTTTCTTTCTGCCAGTTTTAGTCCTCTAGTGTAACCAGTCATATGAGATACATGTTGACTATTAACCAAGGTTGATTTGGCACTTTAAAAGTAATTATGTGTATTTGTGGTTTTAGTTGGTGAGCAGTACATGCCTGGTGGACAGGCTCCTAACAGCACTCTAGGAGAGCAGTTTAACCGTGGGCCAGGTGGGAACATTGGGAACATGCCCATGGGACAGAGACAGCAATATCCATATGGGCCTGGCTATGACAGACGGTAAACCACAGAAGACCTTATCCCCAGTCATGAATAATATTATTTGGTATCTTGGGGTTTGTGGGTGCTGGTATTAGATTGTGGCATGTTTGTTTTTAATTTTAATTGTGGGAATTGTTAATCTGGTGCTCTCTGCTCTGTTGGTTCTGTAGGCCAGAGTCAGGGATGGGCCCAGAAGGCAATCTGGGTCCAGGAGTACCACAGACAAGCATGATGCCTTCCAACACTGACACTGGGATGTACTCGCCAAATCGCTACCCTCCACAACAGCGGTCAGCTTATTTCTTTTTTCTCAAGATATTGAGCAGTTTTAGCTAAAGGTTTATGATCAGGCTGTTACTATGGATGAATATTTAGTTTAATACATGGTGTCTTGCAGGCATGATTCCTATGGTAATCAATATCCTGGCCAGAGTGCGCCTCCTAGTGGCTCTTATCCAAATCAGCAACCAGGAATGTTTCCACAGCAGCAGGCAGTAAGTGATTTGCATAAAATTGTTAAGTGTTAAATGTGTTACAAAACCACAGCAAAAAGAACTTGTGCATAAGTAATGACCACACTGAAATACGGGCCAAACCAATGTTAGTGGTGATTTTTCTGTTGGATAACACTTCATCTAATGTCTAATGCATGAAAACCCTGAACATATGTTATCCTAATGCCATCTTAACATGAGCTTAAATGTATTGAAATTGTTATTTTTAATATGTTATGTATAATTTTTGATCACCATTTTAATTGTAAAGTATTTTCCATCAGAACTACAAGAGACCAGGAGAGGGAGCTTACCCTGCAGCAAAACGACATCATGATGGAGAGATGTACAGTGGCCCATTTAGTGGCCAACAGCAACAGCAGCAACCTCAGGCTCTTCCTACTGGTCCCTCATCAGGGCAGCAGGAAATGTTCAACCAGTATAGCAGTTCTTACCCTGGATCAGAACGCCGACCTGCTGGACCACAAAACCAATTTCCATTTCCCTTTGGAAGAGATCGGATGCAGGCTGGGTCAGGTCCTAACTCGCAAAGCTCTATACCCCCCCAGATGATGGGTAGCTCCATGCAGTCTGCCCCTGATGGCCCCCAGGGTGGGATGTGGCAGGGACGAGGTGAGATGGGATACTCCAACTATCCCAGCCGACAAGTTCCACCTGGAGGTCCTGCTCAGGGCCCTGGATACCATGGCATGAATCGATCAGATGATCTAATGTCATCTGAACAACGCATGAATCATGAAGGGCAGTGGCCAGGGCCACGGCAACCCCCCTATGGTCCAGCTGGTGCTGGCCCACCCATGAGCAGACCCTTGCAGTCCAACTATCAGTCTCCCCAAGCCATGCAAAACCACATTCCGCAGGTGTCCAGCCCTACACCAATGCCCCGTCCCATGGAGAGCAGGACTTCCCCTAGTAAAACTTACATGCACAGCAACCTCAAGATGCAGAAAGCAGGTCCCCCAGTTCCTGCATCTCACATCATCCCTTCTCCTGTACAGCCCCCGCTAATGAGGAGAGATCTGCCTTTCCCTCCAGGGTCTGTAGAGGCCACACAACCTGTTCTCAAGGCCCGCAGACGCCTGACCATGAAAGATATTGGTAAGTAGTCTGTGCTTTGTTGTTAGGTTGGTAATATAGTGGTTTAAAAATATTTTAAGGCACAGCTGAAAATCCTGCTGAGGGGGCTAGAGGCTGCTGTCTACCAGGCAGATTAAGATTCGACTGTGTATTTTTTATGAGGATTTGCTATTGTGTTTTTAATTGGTCTGAGCATCACACACATATATGAGATACATTATAAATGGTGTACAGCCTTTAAGCATATTTTAAGACTTCAGGCTTTACTTCTGCAGTTAAACGTTCATTTTAAGTTCCAATACAGTGTTTTCTTAAAGTGCACAGCATGTGGCATTGTAGACACCTTTAAGTTGTTTTCAGAAGAAAATTATATACAAATTTTTCAGTGTTCATGGCGGTATTAACATTCTTTCCAGTTAAGTCCAGTGCCTTTAATTTGTTCTAGAATCTATTAGGATTTTACTTCTGTACTCTCATATTTTAAATCCTTGCATTAAACTGTTTGGACTGTAGTAAATAGGATTTTTTAAACCAATCTATAAGGACACAAAATGATTGATTTTTCTTTTTTTTTTTATTTATTGTGAAATAGATGTGCATCAAATTGTAATTTTGTTTATTTATTTAATTCTTCTATAGGAACACCAGAGGCATGGCGAGTCATGATGTCACTGAAATCTGGTCTTTTGGCTGAGAGCTCATGGGCTTTAGACACCATCAACATCCTACTGTATGATGACAACAGTATCTCTAATTTTAACCTTATTCAGGTGAGTCTTGAGGAAAAAGCACCTAAAACTATTATTATATATGTAACTTTTTTTCTCTATCCACTTTCATTCCGAAGCATATTGTATTAATTGACTCAATTAATTGCAAATGTATCTTTTCTGCAGCTCCCTGGTTTCTTGGAACTTATAGTGGAGTATTTTAGACGTTGCCTCATTGAAATCTTTGGCATCCTGAGGGAGTATGAAGTTGGTGATCCAGGACAGAGAACCTTGCTAGACCCCAATGCTCTCAAAAAAGAAGAGACTAGTGAGGATGAGGAGGGGCTAATAGTGGAAGGTATGGATGAAGATGATGAAACAGAAGAGGAAGATGAAGGAGATGAAGAAAACATGTCATCACCACAGCAAGAAGAACGGGTTCTAGAGGCACATCCTCAAATAAAGTCAGAGCAGAAGATGAATGAATCAAAGAAAGATGAAGATGGTAAAGTGATCGATAAGGTCTCTACTACAGAGTCCAAACCATCAGAAACATCTGTCCAGGACCTAACTGTGGTTCAGGATAAGCCAAAGCAGGCCAGCAAGTTTGACAAACTTCCAGTGAAGGTGGTGAAAAAGAAGGACCCATTTGTAGTGGACTGCTCTAGCAAACTTGGTAGGCTTCAAGAGTTTGACAGTGGCCTGGTGCACTGGAGCATTGGTGGGGGTGACACCACAGAGCACATTCAGACCCATTTTGAGAGCAAAGTGAATTTATTGCAGCAACGGAAGGGGAAGCTGTCCACCCAGGCATCTGGAAAGAAGAAACTTTCCGAGAAGAGAGAGAGCGAAACACCTGTAGTGCCCTCCTCAAGTGTTGAGCAACAAAAAGAAGACCAGAGAGACACTCAGCAGTCATCTGCAGGAAATCTGACCGATGGTGATTGTGATGGGAGGGAAGAAAAGCCCTCAACTGGCCCTGAATCTGTCTCAGAGCCAGTATCACAAAAAGAAAACGACGAGAAGGAGGGAACAGAGAGAACTAACCAGGAGAGCAGCAAACTGACTCTCCTGAACATCAGCTCTTCTTCACAGACTCTGCGCTCAGTTACCGTTCTAGAGGATGAACCTCACAGCAAGGATGAAGCTCCACTAATTACTCTTTCAGATTGGCAAGACTCACTTGCCCGTCGCTGCATTTGTGTCTCCAACATTGTACGCAGTCTTTCATTTATACCCGGCAATGACTTGGAGATGTCCAAGCACCCAGGACTACTGCTGCTACTGGGCCGCCTTGTGCTCCTTCACCATTGGCATCCTGAGCGCAAGCAGGCTCCCTTAACGTACGAAAAGGAGGAGGAAGTGGATGAGGACACTGGTCACAACAAGGGGGAATGGTGGTGGGACTGTCTGGAGCTGCTGCGGGAGAACTGCCTGGTCACACTGGCGAACATCTCAGGCCAGCTTGACTTCTCCATCTACTCTGAGAGCATCTGCCTGCCTCTGCTTGATGGTTTGCTTCATTGGGCTGTCTGTCCATCAGCAGAAGCACAGGATCCCTTCCCTACTCTTGGGCTTAATGGGGCTTTATCTCCTCAGAGACTTGTTCTGGAGACCCTCAGTAAACTTAGCATCCAGGACAATAATGTGGACCTAATTTTGGCGACGCCTCCTTTCAGTCGACTAGAAAAGCTTTTTGGGAATCTTGTACGCCTGGTTGGGGACCGAAAGGTGCCTGTATGTCGAGAGATGGCAGTTGTGCTGCTGGCCAACCTGGCCCAGGGAGACAGCCTGGCAGCACGTGCCATTGCGGTACAAAAAGGCAGTGTAGGGAACCTTTTAGGCTTTCTTGAAGACAGTTTAGCGGCCACACAGTTTCAGCAGAGCCAAGGTTCCCTGCTGCACATGCAGGGGGCACACTTTGAACCTACCAGTGTAGACATGATGCGCCGGGCTGCCCGGGCTCTGCATGCCCTTGCAAAGGTGGAAGAGAACCATTCGGAGTTTACGCTCTATGAGTCGCGGCTACTGGACCTCTCTGTCTCCCCTCTTATGAACTCTTTAGTGTCCCATGTCATCTGTGATGTACTCTTTCTGATTGGCCAGTCATGACAGCTGTGGGGAGCTGTGGCTCCATCTTCTCTGGTTTTCGTTCTCTCCTCTCAGCCTGTGTCCCTTGGTGTGCAGGGAATGAAAAACAGAGAAAAATGACTTTTCTTTTTTTAATTTATGCAAGCCCCTTCGGATTCCACCCTTTGATTCCCTTTTTTGCTGTGTCTCACTTTGGGGAGGATATCACAATATAGCTGTGGATCATGAACCAGAGCCTCAAAAAAGAAGAAAAAAAGACAACAAACCATTGCCAACAAAGTAAATGAACAGGGACCCCAGGTTTTATGTACTGCCCAATGGGGAGGGGGGGTTACATTTTTATAGCTAAATAAATAAATGAATAAAATAAATCGCAGAAGAAACTCTTGACCAAAGTTGCTGTCTCGTTTACAGTGAGTTTGGGGTTAACAGCGCCCTGGCTCTCCCCTACAGGGCACCATGAGTGCAAATCTCTGGTTCATATTTGGAGTCTGATTAGACAGATGAACTCTCTGGTGGTGTTGTTGCTGTGTTGTGATGCTGCACATTCAGCCCCACAG
Organism: Lepidarchus adonis; assembly: GCA_037576955.1. NCBI lineage: Eukaryota > Metazoa > Chordata > Actinopteri > Characiformes > Lepidarchidae > Lepidarchus > Lepidarchus adonis. The sequence continues at coordinate 15,427,170 of JBBIGC010000007.1, read as the reverse complement.
GAGCCACCTTGTCAGCAGTGAGCAGGATGCCCTTACATTGGAGGCCTGTGCAGTAGATTGTAGACATTTTTCTGTGCAGATCTGTACTCCATTTTCCTTATGACTGTAAACATACTGCAGCACTGTTTCATGTGGAGAAATGTTGGCTCTGCAGCTCCACTTTAGTTTTTAAAAAGTTTTTAAAATTTAGTTTGATGGTAAAGAGAGAACGGCTTTCTCCCCAAAGTATCGACAACCTTGGACACCCTTACCTCCTCTCTTTAACCCTTGATTGTATGACTTGACCCTTATAAAAAATCACCTCCTAGGACTGATTTTCAACATAAGATACAGCCCAGGCTGTAATGTATATAAGATGTTGTACATTACACTTTTTTTTCTCTGTCTCTTTCTCGCCCTCTGTCTTTCACTCTTATGCTTCACACTTTTTATCTATGAAGAATGAAAGTGGACACTCAAGTTGGTGGGTTCATTACATAAAATCCTTAGGTATATAAAAGAAACCACCTTTTGGCCTCCCCACAGTTTCTCCATAGTACAGCGAACACAAATTAAATATTTTAATTTCATCTCCTGGTACAACAAAATAAACTCTAGATGAAGAAACACAGTTGAGATTTTTTTTCTCCAGTGATATGAATTCTGCATATTTGTATTTCAGACTATGTAGCTAAAACTTAATGTAAATTCCTCCTTTTTCCCCTTTTTGGCTCAATGAATATCATTTATTCAGTATGAAATCTTTATACTATATGTTCCATGTGGTAAAAATAAATGTACATTAAATCTTCGTAAGATGTTTGTGATTGTTTTATTCGTTTGGATGGCCAGTCATTGGGAAATGGCAAGTACTCTTTAATGGCAATGAAATGTACATTGCAATTAGTTCACCTTACAGACAAATAGAAAACAGACCAAACTATGGTTTAACTGGGTAATTCTGAGTTTTGGTTTGAGTGCTTTTTTTTCTCTCTCTCTTTTTTTTACAATATATTTTTTCACAAGTTACTTTAACAATGTTTTTTTCTTTTCTTTAAATGTCATCTTATGCAGCTGTTTTGAGCAATAGTGAAAACCGGCCTTGTTTATTCTATGAAGAGATCTAGACTACACTAGTTTTGCCAGCATACAACCCCCTTTGCTTTTATTGGGTCTAACCTAACGTAAGCTTTACAGTAGATCCGGAACATTTGCTGTGAGGATTTTGTTGCATTTAGCCAATACTGCATCTCAAGCAGCTTTTCAGTCTGGGCCAAAGGTTTTGGATGAAGTTCATTTATTGTGATTATGCTGATTTATACATTTTGAGCCATGAAAATGTAGACCGTATGTGTTCATCACTGCAGTTGTTCAGTTGGAGTGCCTAGAGCTGTTTTTTTTCAACCCGGGTCTTGGAGAACCACGGCCTGGCATATTTGGGTATTTTCCCTACTTGGACACCCTCTTCAGCCCAGGAGAGACTTGTTCATCTGATTAGTCGTGCTTCGGTGTGTTTGGAGCAGAGATTGCCTCAGGAACAGGGTTCTGAAACTAGTGTGGGGAATAAAGTGATTCGTCGCATTACGAGGTAAGCAGTTTTGCTTTTTTTACTTGTGTGGTGTCTGTATCGGACGTCTTGGGTTCACCGAGAGCAACTGGCGACAATAACTACACTTCACAGCTGCGCGCACAGATATCTAAATGGCACTGTTGATTCTAGTTCCTGTTCCGAGCCACTCTGCGTAAGTCCCGCCTCAAACAAGTCCCGCAACGCGCGCAATTACTAAAAATTTTTATTTCATGAATGGTTTGCATTTTAGCGAAATGTTGGATTAATTTTTAGAAAATTCAGTTAGGAAATCCATCAGTTTTTCGTACAGTTTATTTTCTTTTCGATAAAATTAACATATGCCATGGGTGTAAAATTTTTTTTACATACATTCAAATAATTTAATTACTACAAATAGTAATAGTTTTTATAGCCTTTTTATTAAGTGATCCACGAATCAATTGTATGTAAAATAAAGTATCATTATAGTAGTGTTTAAAATCAGGCTTTTGGCTGCTGTATTTGCATTTGTGAAAATAAAATTTAGCCAAGATAACTAACAAATGTATTATAAAATAAACGAAATACAATATTTTCCCATTTCAAAAGTAAAGTCCTTGTAGAGCGGTCCAGAAATGAATCTGCTGAAGTTTTTCCCTAACGTTCTAGTATGAGAACAAATCCAGAAGAGGTGCTGCACAGTCTCAGGATGGCTTCCCCAAAAACACTTCCTGTCTGTGATTAACGGACTGCCCTCCCTAGGAGCGCGCGCTGGACCCACAAAACGACGATTGGTGCTGGAGACTTTCGCCACAATAGATGTGCTTTTGTCAGTTACCCCGAACAGCAAATACCAATTTATGTATTTCCTTTTAGCAAGGGTTCTGTCAAATGTGCACTTTACGTATGCCGCTACTTTTCCTTCCGCTCTTGTCTCGTTTCCTTCTACCTACATAGGCACAGAGTTTCACTAGGGTTCATTCACCAACCGTTCTTAAAGGGGACATCTATATTTAAAATAAAAAAAACATTCTTGCATAAGGATTTTAATATTTCCACTGTTTTCTCGGGGTGTCTGGAATAGGTTACTAGTTTGAATATTGGCCAGGGCAAGAAACCCATGCGAACAAGACCACCTTGCTGTGAGGCGGCAGCGCTAACCACTGGACCACCTTGGCGTCCATTATTATTATTCCAATTATTATTATTTCCAAGCTCCATTCTTGTGATATGCATAAGACAAACCTTCTAGAATTATATCGATTTAGGCACAGTACTTTTATTTTGAAGTTTTCGAAATGCAATGCACCGGAAGTACACCGATCACTCACTGAATTCCATTTTTAAAAAGCATCCTACAATTAACTGAAATGTTTGTTAGCTGTTATTAATATTATACATAGACATCTTACACGTTGTTTTATCCAAATGCGTAATAATTTCCTAAATTAGTTATATGCGGTGAGGCTTCTTTTTATGGTTTGAGCAACTATGTTGACTTCAGACAAACATGCCAAACAAGACGCGAGGATAATTGTGCGATTTGCTGTTTTTACCCGAGTATTTTCGCTCTTTTTACAGGTAAGACGAAGTTTTTGTTGTTTTGTTGTTAATGTAAGAATTCAAAGTGAAGAATTATAGCTTATTTATTGTTTGCATGAATTACATCTTAACACATGAACCTTAGCAGCTAGTGAATAGGCACAAGCGACCGCATTTCTTCTATCTCTAGTGGGAAGGACATGGAAATGTTTGGAAATCAATGTGCAGAAAATTATTAAAATGTGAGAAGCGAGTCTTTCGTTTATTATATTTTACCTCAGTTTTAAAATTATGTCGGGCTTGTGTGCAGGTGCAGACTGAGCAGGAAAATCTGAATGGCATGAATGCAGCACGTAGATTTGATCATGTCAATTCTAAAAGAAAAATAAATATCCACGAATATAGAATTCTTAGTCTTTTCTCTTTCACAATGTTATTTGCATGAACGTTCATGTGTTGGTCTGCCACCTTGTGGTCAAACTGATGAAGTACTTCATTGTCTAGGTTATGGGTTACAGTCAAAGGAACCTCCAAGTGGAAAAAAATGCTTTATTAGTTTCTTTTGTCTCCCTCGCAGGCTATTCTAAATGCAGCTATTCCTGATCACATAGCAGATGCCTTCAGTCCTCCTCGGGCAAACAAACCACTACTCTTGGACTATGGTGTTGAGCTGCTACTTTGTGGCCTAGGCCGTTGGGATGCAGAACATTTCCTCTTCATTGCAGAACATGGCTACTTGTATGAACACAACTTTGCTTTCTTTCCACTATTTCCGTTGGTCCTGCGATCAGTAGCTGCTACCATACTGTGGCCGCTGAGTCCCTTTCTCACAGTCCGTGGACGTTTACTTTTGGCAGTGGCCATAGTTAATAGCGCACTCTTTGTGTTGAGCGCCGTGGCACTTTATGGACTAAGCCGTGTAGTTTTGCAGGACAGAAGGCATGCCCTGGTTTCAGGCCTTATTTACTGCCTTACACCTGCCAATGTTTTTATGTTAGCAGGCTATTCAGAAACACTTTTTGCAGCTCTCACCTTTGGAGGTCTGTGGTTCCTGGAGAGGGGCTTCACACTTGGAGCATGTCTCCTTCTAGGTTTAGCTACTGGTGCACGTGCTAATGGACTGGTTAATGCCGGATTCTTCTTGTATCTGCCACTGCAGCGGTGCATTGCCCAGACCCGGCTGCACAGTGCAGGACTTGTATGGTCCAGAAGATATTGTAGCTACACTTTGGCAGCTCTTAGATTTTTGGTTAAATCAATTATTTGCACTGCAGTTGTTGTACTGCCATTTTGTTTGTTCCAGTTTTATGGCTACAGTACATTCTGCAAACCTACTGTGACTCCGGGGGAGGTTTCTCCTGTGCTCCTTAAATTGGCAAAGGAAAAAGGATACAGGGTCCCCGATGCAGCAGCGCCCAGCCCGAGCTGGTGCTTCCAGTCTGTTCCAGTGCTGTACTCTTACATTCAGGATGTTTACTGGGATGTGGGATTATTTCGTTATTTTAAGTTAAAGCAAATACCCAACTTCCTCTTGGCAGCGCCTATTGCTGCACTGAGTGCTATGGCATCATACGTGTACATCAGAGCTAATCCGCGTGTCTGTCTGCACCTCGGCCTGGGGGAGTGTGGAGTGAAAGGAAAAGAAGGAAAACCACCAACCGACTTTTACGGCTCAAAGGTGTTCGTGTACATTGCTCATTGTTCCACCTTACTTATACTTGGCACATTCTGCATGCATGTCCAGGTAAGCTTCTCTTAAACTGTCGTTTTCAACGTTATCTTGATGTTATTCAAATGTGAGATCTCTGATTCAGCAAGAACATTGTGAGAAAATACAAACACTGTTTTTCAATATAATGAGAGCTTTTTAACTACATGCTCCTCATCAGACAGCTAAGCTTTAAGCGGGACACTGGCCAGAAAGAAGAACATAACCATGATTACATCTGTATTCAATATGCCTAGCACCAAAAACATGAATGTAGAGTTTTAAGAGATTTATTAAATAGGAAATCTGACCTGTCCTTTAATATTCATTATTATTGGAGGAGGTTGTTCTGTCAATGTTTTAAATGTATAGAGAAGTCTGTATTATAATACTTGCACCGTATATCATCTACTTCTCGGATTATATGTTAAATATAGAACGTTTAACATATTATGGCCTGAATGTTTTCACTAGGTGCTCACCCGTTTCCTAGCCTCCTCTTCACCTGTGGTCTATTGGATCAGTGGTCACATTCTTCTCTCCAGCGAACCTTTATTACGAGAAAATAAAGACCTAGCTGCTCTCCAACAATGGGACAACTTCAAACAAGGCTTTGTTCATTTTCCCTTAATGTGCATTAACAACCCCATCATTCATCTATTAGTGCACTGGAGGACTTGTTGTTTTTCCACTCATTGCATCTTGGGATACTTCATCTCATACTGGATATTAGGTTTGGCACTGCACTGCAACTTCCTACCTTGGACTTGATGGACATCAATCAGCTGGAAACCAATCTAGAGTATTTAGAGGATCTACTCTGGAATTAACTTAAGTGCTGTCTAGATTTTGAGGAAATATATTTAACAAGAAAACATTGTGTTTGTGAAGAATGTTGTCGGAATAAAGGATTTGAAAACTTGGTTTTGTGTGTGTTTAAATATGAATATTTTATCTGAACTAGTTACTACAGTGTGTATGTATGTGTGCGTGTATGTATTGTGGGGCAAAAAAGTATTTAGTCAGCGACCAATTGTGCAATTTCTTCCACTTAAAAAATGAGAGGGGCCTGGAACAAATGAGATCTTTCAGTCTGGAAAAGGTTATAAACCCATTTCTAAAGCTTTGGGACTGCAGTGAACCACAGAGAGCCATTATCCACAAATGGTGAAAATTTGGAACAGTGGTGAACCTTCCCAAGAGTTGTTGCCTGACCAAAATTACCCCAAGAGCGCAGCGTTGACTCATCCAAGAGGTATATTCACTGATGCTGGGTGTTTAAGCGTGTGTGTTCGCTAGTGCTGGGTGTTTAAGCGTGTGTGTTCTGGTGCTGGGTGTTTAAGCGTATATTCTGTGGTGCTGGGTGTTCAAGCGTATATTCTGGGGTGCTGGGTGTTTAAGCGTGTGTGTTCACTGGTGCTGGGTGTTTAGGCGTATTTTCTGTGGTGCTGGGTGTTTAAGCGTATATTCTGTGGTGCTGGGTGTTCAAGCGTATATTCTGTGGTGCTGGGTGTTTAAGCGTGTGTGTTCACTGGTGCTGGGTGTTTAAGCGTATATTCTGTGGTGCTGGGTGTTTAAGCGTATATTCTGTGGTGCTGGGTGTTTAAGCGTGTGTGTTCACTGATGCTGGGTGTTTAAGCGTATATTCACTGATGCTGGGTGTTTAAGCG
>JBBIGC010000007.1:15408981-15420622 GCA_037576955.1 Lepidarchus adonis | reverse complement strand
GCTGGGTGTTTAAGCGTATATTCACTGATGCTGGGTGTTTAAGCGTATATTCACTGATGCTGGGTGTTTAAGCGTATGTTCACTGATGCTGGGTGTTTAAGCGTGTGTTCACTGATGCTGGGTGTTTAAGCGTATATTCACTGATGCTGGGTGTTTAAGCGTATATTCTGTGGTGCTGGGTGTTTAAGCGTGTGTGTTCACTGGTGCTGGGTGTTTACGCGTATATTCACTGATGCTGGGTGTTTAAGCGTATATTCTGTGGTGCTGGGTGTTTAAGCGTGTGTTCACTGGTGTATATTCTGCTGCACCAGAGAAAATCTACGCCCGTCGATCTCTCAAGGGAGTTGTGGCGCCATCTCGTGGTAGTTGGCCGAGTTTGAAGGAAAGGTGTTTTTGAGAACCACGCGTTACTCGAGTTATTGGTTTTCATGGGAACGAACTGCATCGTGTTATTTCTGTCAGAATAATAATCCTGGGTTTTCTCCAGTGTAACAAATTATGCGGAACGTTGGCAGTTCTGTTCATGTGGAGGTGTCTGTCTGTTTACCGGACACCTTTTCTAGCTTATCCCAAGCTCAAACTCTGCCTCACCCGCCACAGACAGACAGACAGACAGACAGACAAAGACGAACCAAATAAATCACAAAAGCAACGTTGGCCTGATATTAGGTTATTTGAATGAACACTCGTGTTTTAAATGACAGTAAATGTTTATTTGTTAATTGAGTCGCACAACAGTACAGTAGTCTAATGAATAGATGCTGATATACCCGCGTTGCTGTCTCTAAATCGCAGTCAGTTCAGGTAACTTACAGGGAAGTGACGCAAACGTAAACAACAACAAGGAGCGGAGCTGAAGCGCTAATACCATAAACATGTCCAAGCACTGAAGCCTTTTCAGATCTTTTCCAGATATAACATTACCCTTTGCGCTGATGATAAAGTGTTGAGGTGTGAACGTGTAGTCGACAGTCGGTTGGCAGAAGCGGAGAGTCCGCGGTCAGATGAGTCAATCGGACAGCGGGACCGGAGCTAAGCATTACTGCAGCTAACACTGCTAGGGGACTGTTTCTCTGAGCTAACACAGCTAGGGGACTGTTTCTCTGAGCTAACCTGAGCATAATGTCTTGAATATAGCATTCGGGTGCGATATCAGAATTGCGTGTTAACTAGCTACAGTGTAACACTCCACTGTATGTAATAATTGTCCAGCTGGCATTATTTACTGGATAATGTCACTGAATATAGCTCCTGCGTACAGTAAGTACCTTCGTGATCTGGTTCCCTAAGTATAATTTAACGTTATATGTAAGTATTTGACTATATTCGTTCGTGGAATGGGGGTATATATTTTGGGAAATGTAAATGTTGGCCGGTTTTCACTTGGGGAGGGAAATGGCTGACATTACTCAAACTTACTGTTGGTTTACGCTAGCTGACTAGCTTCGGTGGTGATGCTAGTTAGCGCGTTTCTGTTGTGGTATTTTGCTAGCCATGGCTACGCACACGCATGTTATTTTGCTTCATTGATATTTAGTAACAGTAAAGTTTTTTATAGCCACATTGTTTGTTTGTTTTCACAAGTTAGACAGCTAACTAGCTATGCTAAGCTAATCGGTCCTAGCTGTTTACAATGAAAAACTGCGAATATCAACAAATCGACCCCCGAGCACTCGGAACACCAGCATCAACACCGAGTTCCACACTGACAAGTGCGAAAAAAACCCCTCATCGCCTGCGTCGAAAATGGGAAGTTTTCCCTGGCAGAAACCGCTTCTACTGTGACGGACGTATCATCGTTGCCCGGCAGTGCGGTGTGCTGCCCCTGACATTATGCCTTATTCTCCTCACCAGTGGCTTATTTTTCATATTCGAGTGAGTATTTGTTGTGTAGGTGGAAGACATTTTTCAGTTTCTTCCACCAGTGCAATACAGAAATCCATATATATTTGCTTTACATTTTGATTATGTAAAAAAAAGCTATTACACTATTATATTAATTTGTATAAACGTTTGTGGCAAAATGCAAGTGGTTTATTTATCACGCACATACGGGTACATCTTAAAAAAAAAAAAAAGAATAGAATACAAGTTATTGAACTTAGAATAAAGGTTTTTTTCTTGACATTACTTTCAGATAGTAAAATTCTTATATTACATAGTTTCATTACAAAGAGTGAAATATGCCAAGCCTTTATTTCTTGGATATTTCTTGATGATTATGGCTTACAGATAATAAAACCCAAAATTCACACTCTCAGAAAATTAGAATATCACATACAATGAATATTTTAAACATAAATGTCAAGTTTCTAAAAAGTTTGTTAAATCTCATGCACTCAGTACTTGGTTGAGCCTCCTTTTGCATGAATTACTGCATCAGTGTGGCGTGCCATGGAGGTGATCAGCCTGTGGCACCGCTGAGGATGGTAATGGAAGCCCACAATGCTTTGATCTCAACTTTTAGGTCGTCTGCATTGTTGGGTCTGGTGTTTCTCATCTTTTCTCTTGAAAATGCTCCATAGATTCTCTACGGGATTTAGGTCAGGTGAGTTTCGTGGTCGTTAAATCAGCTTTTGGTACCCTTGGCAGTGTGGGCAGGTGGCAAGTCCTGCTGGAAAATGAAATTAGAAATCAGCAACCTCCAAAAAGCTTAGCAGCAGAAGGAAGCATGAAGTGCTCGAAGATTTCCTGGTAGATGCTGCGTTGACTGTGGACATCAGGAAACACAGTGACCAACACCAGCACATGACGCAGCCCCCAAATCATAAATGATTGGAAACTTCACACTGGACTTCAAGTTACATGGATTCAGGGCCTCTCCACTCTTCCTCCAGATTCTGGGACCTTTCCAAATGATATGCAAAATTTACATTCATCTCAAAAGAGGACATGGGACACTGAGCAACAGTCCAGTGCTTTTTGTCCTTAGCCCAGGTAAGATGCTTCTGACATTGTCTCTGGTTCAGGAGTGGCTTGACATGAGGAATGAGAAAACTTTTTGCATTTTTCCGGACTGACTGACCTTCATTTCTTAAACTAATGATGGCCACTTGTTTTTCTTTAGTTAGCTGATTGGTTCTTGCCAAATATGAATTTTAACAGTTGTCCAATAGGGCTGTCGCCTGTGTAGTAACCTGACATCTCCACAACACAACTGATGCTCCCAACCACATTGATAATCCTACTAATTAACCCTGAGAGGCCTGTACTTTCCTCATAGGTACACCTCAACTATGAGAGACAAAATTGACTTTTTTTTTTTTTCAGAAAATCACATTGTCTGATTTTTTAAAGAATTTATTTGCAAATTATGGTGGAAAATAAGTATTTGGTCACCTACAAACAAGCAAGATTTCTGGCTCTCACAGACCTTCTTTAAGAAGCTCTTATATCCTCCACTCATCACCTGTGTTAATGGCACCTGTTTGAACTCGTTATCAGTATAAAAGACACCTGTCCACAACCTCAAACAGTCACACTCCACACTCCACTAAGGCCGAGACCAAAGTTCTTCACTTGGTGTGAAGAAATCAACGGTGGGAGCAATTATTAGAAAATGGAAGACGTACAAGACCACTGATAATCTCTCTCAATCTGGGGCTCCACGCAAGATCTCACCCCGTGGGGTAAAAATGATCATAAGAACAGTGGGCTCTAGAGGAGATCTGCATGGAGGAATAGGCCAAAATACCAGCAACACTGTGTGAAAACCTTGTGAAGAGATATATATGTATGTATATAATAAAATATAATGGAGTATGCAAAATATACACACTGAGCCAACTGTACAAAGAATCACAGAAAATCTTAACAATAGCAATGGTGTATATAAAACACAATACTGACATTTTGGCTTCTCTTGTCCGACAGTTGTCCCTTTCTGGTGGTCCATCTCACCATTTGCATCCCAGTGATTGCTGGGTTGCTCTTTTTGTTTGTGGTCATCTCCCTTCTTCAGACCAGTTTTACAGACCCAGGGATATTACCAAGGGCTTTACCAGAAGAAGCAGCTGATATAGAGCGTCACATTGGTAAGAGTTTTGAGTAAACTGTTGTGGGAAGATTTATATGAGATGGGTGTGGCAAAAATCAGTATTTATGAAAGTTCAAATAAGGGATTTGATATGTGTTTTTAATGTTCCGGTTTACTGTAGGGTTTACCTTATGTTTTTCATATTCCTAGATAACTCTGGGTCAGGCACATACCGGCCACCACCTCGAACTAGGGAGATTCTTATAAATGGGCAGGTGGTTAAACTGAAATATTGCTTCACATGCAAGATGTTCCGTCCTCCTCGTACTTCTCACTGTAGTTTATGTGACAACTGTGTAGGTAAGACCCTAACAAGTTTAGTGCTCTAGAATTATTCAAATGGTGAAGAATGAAAAACAACATATACTCTTAAGGTCATTTTACTGTTATGTGATAAGTGGTAAAGTAAGTGTATTGTTAGAATAAATAAATTCTAATTACTCATTACTTACACTTGTTTGTTTTCCATACAGAGCGTTTTGACCATCACTGCCCATGGGTGGGGAATTGTGTTGGAAAGCGCAACTATCGCTTTTTCTATACCTTCATAGTCTCATTGTCCTTTCTCACCTCCTTTATTTTTGGATGTGTGATCACACATCTAACTTTACGTAAGTATGACATTAATAAGTATTTGCTGGATATTTTTTTTACAAAGTTGAAAGTTACTACATTGGAATTAATTGAACATTTCTCAATTAGTCTCTCATACACCTTTAAGCAAAAGCTTTTCAAAAATGGTGAAGCTGTATCAAGGGTGGACACTTGGATTCTTTCATACAGTCATCTCAGTACTGGTGCTTGTAGTTTTTCTAAATAAATTCTCAATGTAATTCTCCTGTTTTAAACACGTTTGGTTTAGTAGATTTAAATCTGATCTAATCTTAGATAGGATCAGGTGTTAGTGCTCAGTCTCTGGCATCAGACAATCAGATTTGAATTGTTAAGTGCTTATAAAAATGCAATAGTTATGTACATATAGCCATGATTTGGGTTTCATGGATATCATTATCTCTATCCTCGAAGCCTTGAAAATAACAGTAGCTGCTTTCTTTCAGGTTGGAATAGGCAGCACTGATGGAGCTCCACATTATAATCAATTGTTGTTTAGTTATGGTGACAGAAATATTTGGCAGCCCTTAGTTTGTGAATGGGAAAGATGTTGCAGCTTTATGAATTGTTTACAGTCCCTTGTTGAATAATCAGTTCTGTTGTTTACAGGATCACAAGGTGGGAGAGGTGTCATTCAAGCCTTACAAGAAAGCCCAGCTAGATATCCTTTCTGTGTGTGTCAACTATCTTTGCGCTTTGCACCTAGCACTGAAGATAATGTCCTGCATATTCACCCGGTGGCCAGACTGAGAGATCAAAGAAAACTTAATGATGTCACATATATATGCACTGCTAGAAATTAAAGGAACACTCTTTAATCAGAGTATAGCATCAAGGCAATTAGACTTCTGGGAGCCCTACAAAATGACCTCAGCAGGCCATTTGTTTGAATGTCTCTGACCAATTGGAAAGGGACTTTATTAGAGTTGTGTGAGGGCAGCATTTGGCAGATGCTCTTATCCAGAGCGACGTACATGGTGAGCGGTTAGGGGTTAGGTGCCTTGCTCAAGGGCACTTCAGCCTGCTGTCTGGGTCCGAGAATCGAACCTGGGACCCTTCGGTCACAAACCCACTTCTCTAACCATTGGGCTATGGCTGCCACATTCTCTAGTGGGCCCTTGGACTGTAGAGCCCAGTAGGCATTTGCCATAGAATACCAGAATTGGCAGGTACACTACGGGTGCAATGTGCATTTCACAGATGTGGTGAGTGTATGCAAGCAGTTCCTATAGGATGATGGAATTTATACTATTGATTGGCCCCATTCTCACCTGACCTAAAAAGAACACCTTTGGCACATAATGTGTTTCGCTCTGTCCGACACCACTAGGTTCCACCTCCGACTGTCCCAGAGCTCAGTGATTCCCTGATCCAGAACTCAGAGGACACCATGACCTGACTTGTCTTCAAAGTGTTCCTTTAATTACTTTTTGCAGTGTATATTTAGTTTCATGGTTTAGATGTACTTGAAACTAGTCATTTTTATATGAGGAGCATCACAGATAAATTGTTCACAACTGATTTCAGCATTAAACCTTGACCCCATTTGCAATGTTGTTGAATTGGTTGTTTGTTTCTTCTCCATCTGGTCAATTCTGGGCCTTTCTGGCTTCCATACATACTTGGTAGCCTCCAACCTCACAACTAATGAAGACGTAAGCATAAACATACAATGCATTGCTATTCTTGAGTTTAGATTGTGTGTGTGTGTGTGTGTGTGTGTGTGTGTGTGAGTGACTGAGTGACTGAGTGAGATGATTAAGTATAGATCATATATTACCACAAATTTGAAAATAGAGATTTCCATGTAATTCAGCTTTTTCATTTTGACACACTTTCCTAGATAAAAGGATCATGGGCAAGTAAAAGAGGAGCAGAAGATTCAGGAAACCCTTACAGTTATAACAGTATCTTCACTAACTGCTGTGCGGTGCTGTGTGGACCCATGCCTCCCAGGTCAGTACAACAATGAAGCAGGTTAGACATAATGTCACACCATAAAGAAACTCCAATAATGAAGTTACTGTAATCTCAAAATACGCCATTATTTGCTTTCAATATTGTATTATTACCAAATTCAGCAAGTTGCAACATAAACATTAAGTCACCCTCTCATGTAATGACTCCATATGATGTCTGTTATGTTTTAGTTTGATTGACAGAAGAGGGTTTTTACCTCCGGATTTGATCCCTCAAGCTGTCAACTCTGAAACTGATGTCCATCCTTTCATGGCCAAGAATGACAATAACATGGTAAGAATGCCTGCTGCCACAATTATTACATAATTGCTTTGCTTGCTGTTTTAATAATTACAATAGGACAAAAAGAAAACAACATATCACACTTGTTCAAAATAGAAATGTATTAGCAGTTGAAATGTTACAGTCTACTGTAACTCCTCATATAAAATAAGAGGAGCAAGGGGAGTTGGGTCTTCTTTGCTTGATGTATCTGAGGTCAGACTGCTATCTGAAAATTGCTTTATATATCCAGAAAAAGCTTTATTTACTCTTAAGCTATATTCGAGTCACCTTTTATTCCAGAACTCTAAAACATGAGATCTGCTTAATGTGTTTTCTTGGTTTTTAGAGTGGCATTGTAGCCTGGTGTGTGCAAATCCTGTGTTTTGTATGACTTGATCTGCATATAAACAGTTCCCCTGGAAGCATAACGGTCTATCAGCAAATAAGCAGTGATGTCCCACTTACTCAGTACTCATTGCTTTTAGAAAAACGAGTGTAACATGACATAATGAGCTAATTTTAACAGGAGGAGAACTGTCAGGACTTTGCTGTCTCTTGCACTGCCTGAAGGCTCTGGCAGGTGTCCGAGTGTGGATGGTAAGGATGTATTAATGGGTGCTTTGCATGCAACTCTGCCACTTTTTGCTCCTTTCATAACTTAACTACATTTTACTGCAGATTGAAATTGGTGTACCTTCATTCCCTCTCTTCTCTGTTGCAGCTTCTCTTCTACATTACTAGCTCTTTGACTTACTAACACCCTGACTCTTCTACCTTAATTGTTGGTATTGAACATTTGGGGAAGAACTAAATGTTTACATTTCACACTGTTTATTAATATAATGACAGGACAAGTTTCTTCCTTTTCTTCTGTTCTGTGTGTATATTCTCATTTTACTACATATGATACTGTTATCTATGGTATATCAAGTTTTCAAAGAAAGGCAACTTTCAATCACTCACTTCTTCATTTTTAGCCTTTCTACAGGGCTTCATCTGTAAAGGGCTCTTGGGTTTCACAACTTCCATATTTTTACCTCTAGTGGCACTACCGAAACCATTCACCATACACAGTAGTGACTCATGCTCATTGTGTGGTTCTTAGAGAAACTGTGCTAATCTATGTGTTAACAATTAATACCATAACAATGTCCTCTCCTCTTTACCATATTGTCTTACCAGTATTCAATGCATGTTTTCCTGTGCTTTCTCAATCATGTACCATACGTCATTGTGTCGTCTTTAACTCCCTTATTTCACTCGTTCTCAAATTAAATTGTTTTTCTACCTACTGTTCTGCTCATTCTCCCTTCTTTCTTTATTGTGCACAGTGCACCCAGGGCACTAAGGAACTTCTGGAATCAGTTGCCCACTCTTCTTTGGTCCAGAGCACCTGTGCCCAAGCAACACCAAAGACTGCGCCAGTGACACAAGAGAATCTCCTCAGTACTGTCTCCAGCACCCTATCAGCATCTAGTAGACCACCACCTACTGGCTGCTCGGGGCGACAGGCTCGTCGCCCCATGGACAAGACCTGCTCACCAAGAGGGAACAGACAGGCCACTCTCCACACACACAAAACCAACTTCCATCTACCCAGTCCACCATACTCCCTCAGCCATAGCCCTCTCATTCTCAGTGATGCTCCTGACGTGGGCTTTATTCCTTTGACCTGAGTGTAGCTAAAACATCCCTAGCAGATATGGTTCAGTACCAGACCTTTGATTTCAGTTCTGTGAAATCCAAGTACTTTTAAATGGTAACTGATAAGGGTTTTTTTAACTCAGGATTTTTTAAGGAGACACGCCATCTTGGAATAGCTAAGGCTATCCCCTCAAGTGAAGAACAATTTTGTGTGCAGTAGACTGATCTTGAGATCAAATCTTTCAGCTGCATAAACTGAATAATGAGAAGCACAATATATATATTGTTCATGAAAAAACATTAATACATCCTGATTTGTTCAGTGATCATTATTGACATGCTCTGTTCCACTAAGCCTTGAGCCATGTTTAAGCTTTTGCTATAATTGTAAGCTAATAGACAATGACTTTATTTTAAATACCAGACTATAGGGATGTTTTCCTTCATGTCTGCAGCCTAACAACACACATCTAACAACCATTTGGCAGGTGTGTAGAAGTATGGAATAGAGAAAGAGATTAGTGACCAGTATTTAATTTGTAAGAGTGTATTGTATATGATGGGTTATATCTGTTTATATGTATTTTAAGTACAGTCTTGGTCAGGAATATAATCACTGTACCTTCCTTTAGGATTTAATGTACAGGGCAGCGGTCCTCAGTCTCTTACCTCAACATTAAAACGATTCTGCAAACATGTGAACCCCTTGGCCTACTCAGCTGTTGACAAAGACTTTTAGTGAAGAAGAGAGATTAGTGATGCAAAGCTGTGTAATGCTTTGACAAACTGACATTGAATTTCACTGAAATGAACCATTTATTTTACAGATCAATACCTTATTAAATATTTATATGCACTTAGCATGTTTGAGAACCACTGACTAAAATCTGTTCATGGCTGGAAAAAGTCTTTCTTTGTTGTTTGCCTTTCTGATTGCCAGTATTGTTAGAGTAACACAACAAGAGATGTAACTTTTGAATGTTTTGCTAGCAGGTTAAAAAGTAATAGTGAGGATGGTTAAGCTGCTGACTTACAGGGGTATAAGATCATGGAAACTTTAAGTAATATGGTTTTCAATAGAGTTGACTTTTGTCTTTAAAATAGCTTCAGGGTGGTGATCATGCAAGAAGACACAATAGGTGTTGATTGATTGTTTTTCTTTTAGTAAAAATGTTCTGTGTCTGATGCTTTTTAAAATTTGGTTGTATGAAATTAGAACATTTTTCATTTAATATTTTTCATTATTTTACCATTTCACTAGTCTAGCTTTGAGTGAATATGTATGGCTTGGACAGTGCTTTGAGACTCAAGTTCTGTTTAGCAGTTATTTACTTTTAACCATAATCCTACACAAAGTATTGTACTTTGAATGGCACCTTCAGCGGAAAGTAAATACTGCCAACTTTTGCACATTGGTGAGCGTGTACTGACCTTTGTGTTATTTCTGTGTGAAAGGTTTACATTCCTTTTTTTTACCTTATTTTGAGAGCTGGAAATATTCAAATATGTGTATTTGTGCTCTATAGGCAAGTCTAAACACTCCATTATATATAAATAAATGTTCGTAAAGGCTTTCACCATGCACCATTGCAGTGGTACTGTAATGCAGATATAATTAGTGTGATGAAATGACTGGGTTACTTACAATGAGTACAGCCCTAATATTGAGTGTCAGTCATTTGTACCACCAGCTTTTCAGAGCCTTGGCTGCAAATCACTCTTCTCAACACTAGATGGCATATCCTTTGTGTCGATCAAGTTAAAAGTAATCCGATTTCTTCATCCCTCCGCTACCATGACACACTTCAGAATATTGCTTGAATAACATTATTATACTGACTGAGAGTTCGATGATTTTAACGGTCCAGTACTTCTAAAAAACAAAAAAACTCATGATGACATTTAAAAACTTTTCCCAAAATGTTTAAACCATTAGAATTGCTTCAGTTCTAAATGAGTACAACTTATTGGCAAATGTTTCTGATAAAGTGATATTCTTAAAATCAATAACCATTAAATTGGAAAATTCTAAATTGAGCACCCAATTTTCAAATGCTTCCATTTTAATTAAACACACAGAAAGAAATCAAATTTATTAATTTGACTGGTGACAAGAGGAACTGGGCTTAATCTAAAGTACAGTGAATAGTGGCAAAAAGTTACAGACTAATTCATGTTACTGCTGTCAAGTTAATCAAGTCAATTTTATTTCTGTAATAATTTTTACATCTGCCATTATCACAAAGCAGCTTTACATAATCTGGTTCTGAGCCTCTTGGGAAGAACCAAGGCTCAGAAGGGGAACCCATCATTCTCTGACACAAGAGAGTGGTAACAGATAAAATAAATAAATAAATAAATAAATAAATGTAATTGCAGTGGGGCAAATAATTCCTGCCTAAAAAGATGAGAGAAATCTGTAATGTTTATTATAGGTACACTTCAACTGTGAGAGACAGAATGTAAATAAATCCAGGAATTCACATTTTATGATTTTTACATTTATTTGTATAATGGTGCAGAAAATAAGTATTTAGCACCTACAAACAAGCAAGAATTCTGTTAATGTTCTTCTTTAAGAAGCAGCTCTATCTTCCACTCGTTACCTGTATTAATAGCACCTGTTTAAACGTGCTATCTGAATTAAAGACACCTGTCCACACTCCTACGTTGTAATGGATTAAAATACGGCTTAAGCCAGCTCATCTTGTAACACATGAGTTACATGACACTGCGGAGGGAAAATGGCTAATTGGGCACAATTTTGACATTTTCACTATATATCTAGTTGAGGCCAAAATTATTAGCTCCCACAGGAATTATAGAAAAGGTTTTCTATACTTCTTCCCAGTGTTTGCAGCATTGATTAAACTTGATTTAATTAAACATTCACAAGTGCTGTTTAGTAGCTTTTGGTCCATTTTGTACATTTTTGCTTTATATCAAAAATAGAAAAAACAAAATGGGGTGAAAAATATTAGCCCCATGTGAATTTCTGCTTTCAAAACATGCCCACAGTAATTAACCTATCAGCTTTGAAACCACACCTGTGCAGTCAATTGGCTTCTTAACAACACCTGCAGTCAATTGGCTTCCTGTCAACAT
>JBBIGC010000007.1:15385618-15408881 GCA_037576955.1 Lepidarchus adonis | reverse complement strand
AGAAGGTAAATCAAGTTTAGGAAGGTAAGGGTAAGTGTTGTTTTTCTCTTTTTTTTAAGTCGTGAGCAAGCGAAGTAAGAGTCACCAAGGTACTCCATGAATATGTGGGTCTTTAGCCGACATTTGAAAACAGCTTTAACAGTTTTCTCTCTGTCAGTAAAACAGTCTGGCCATTTGAACCCATGTAGCCTAATTGATTGTTGACAGACAGCATGTCAGAAGATAACAAAGTCTTTAATAAATAGTGTTACTCATTTTTTAAAAGGAAATGCATTGTGAGCAAGCTACTTTTGAAGAAGAAGTATAGGATTTCTTTCTTTTCTTAGGAAAACGATAGGAAAGAAAAACATTAGAAACAAAGACCTAAGCTTTACAGTGTAGTCTTATAATGTCTAAGGGTTTTAAAGTTACAGTGTGTTTAAAATATGCTTAATTAAAGTCTAAATGCCCTGGATATGTGGCTTTCCCTGCTTTAACTTAGCCACTTTCACTCGGTAAGTGGTTGTTAATGAGCTGTAGGTCTAATAATAATAAATTGTTTACTTGAAATCAAACCTCATCACATAAAATATTTGCATTTTCTTGTAAAGTGACCAAAGTGACTCTGTCTCTGACAGCAACAGTATAACAGTAGAACAGGTATAAGACACTCCAGTACATGAGGGCTTTAGTTCAGCACAGTCTTAGATTTAGGATGGATTTTAGAGCAGGAGGTCACCAAACTGTGATGGACTTCAGCCCATAGTTCCTACTCATCCCATAGAAGAACTACTTTTGCTTTTTTAAGGTCCACTAGAATTTTAAATATTATTTCAGTTTATTTTATATTTTTATATTTTATTAGATATTTGGTGAGAGAGTACTACTCTACTGTGGCCCCTGGACTAAACTGAAATGTTAAAAAGTGAGGCCTGTGCATTGACCTGAGATGCAGTACAGTGGCTTCTCTCACTTACTCTTACTTACTTACTTACTTACTTACTTACAGCCACAGTCTGACCTAAAATGTAAAAATAGAAGGCTAATGATCTGATTGACTGTAATTGATGTTTGTTTTTCATCTGGCTAATGGTAATCTGACAGAGCAGAGGATGAGACATGCTACACAGGGTCATACACATGCATTAGTTTCACTGAAGTACAGTAGCTGTCAAGTCACAAATGATCCTGAACCGTTGCTAGTGATACTGTAGGACACACTACACGCTCTCTGAATACTTATTAACTTTAGTTATATTTTATTATTGAGAGACTAAATACAGCTTGATAATCTGTGTTATTAAAGACATACCAATGTTTGCAGCTTAAATCAGGGGTCAGTTATTTCCTTCAGTTATTTTGATGTAGTTGCAGATTTTAGTGCATAATAAATACTATATATATAGCCATTTCTTAAAATTTCTTGTTTATAGTCTGTTGAATAGCCCCACAGCATCAGTTAGGGCAGTATTGCCACAGCTATGTGCTGCTCCTCTCTAATTTTCTTCTTGTGGGTGAGAGTGCCTCTCGCTATAATACAGGGAACCCAGGCTGTGCTTTTTGATTCCATTGACAGGTTTAGCTCAACCCTTGACCTTCTAACTCATAACTTTTCATTTTTCTCTGATCATGGATTATATACAGATTTTATACAGTGTGCACTTTTTCATGTTGAGTTCTTCACATAAACTGACCATGTGATATTGATGGTAACAGTGGTCCATCTTTTTGATAACCTCAGACTGCTTGCTGAAGACATTCTGCGTAATGTTGAACTGGGAAATGCTGATGTAACCAGTCTTAGTGTGTAGGAATGTTTGTAAGTGAACTTGTCTATCAAGGGAAACATTTACCTCTTTCACATATGTTGACTTATCTAAGAGCATAGTAAAATGGGTTCATTTAGTGTTTGTATGAGATGAGATTCCAAGCAACTGGACTGAGAATGTGAACCCTGAGGTGATGGAAAACCTGTCAGTATTGTGAAATGATATGATATTGCTTAGTAAGCTTAAACATTGCTTCTCAAATGTGTGTTTGCTTAAACTGCAAGGCTCTTGTTTTGTACTTTCTTTATTGATTATTTATTGATTCTTTAATTGTTGAATAAAAAAGAATATTTATGGTCAAATCAAAATATTTGTTTTTGCAGGTAGTGCGAGCACGGCTGGAGGAGCGAGGGGTCACTGTACGAGACGTGAGGTTGAACGGCTCCGCTGCTAGTCATGTTCTGCACCAAGACACGGGACTTGGCTACAAAGACTTGGACCTGATCTTTGGAGTTTCACTGTCCGATGACCAGGCCTTTCGTTTGGTTAAGGATGTGGTTCTGGACAGTCTTCTTGATTTTCTCCCTGAAGGGGTCAGTAAAGAACGAATCACAGCACTTACACTGAAAGAGGCTTATGTCCAAAAGTTGGTGAAGGTTTGCAATGACACTGACCGCTGGAGCCTCATCTCCCTCTCCAACAACACAGGCAAGAATGTGGAACTTAAGTTTGTAGACTCTCTGAGGCGACAGTTTGAGTTCAGCGTGGACTCTTTTCAGATAGGCTTGGACTCGCTGTTGCTCTTTGACCGTTGTTCAGAGACGGCAATGTCCGAGAGCTTCCACCCCACTGTGGTGGGGGAAAGCGTTTATGGGGATTTCGAGGAGGCATTCTGCCATCTGCGTGACAAAATTATTGCTACACGCAGCCCTGAGGAGATTCGGGGAGGCGGCCTCTTGAAGTACTGCCACCTTCTGGTTCGTAATTTCCAGCCAAGATCAGAGACTGAGATTAAATCTCTCCAGAGATACATGTGCTCACGTTTTTTTATTGACTTTCCTGACATCAATGAGCAGCAAAGGAAGTTGGAGGCCTATCTCCAGAACCACTTTGCAGGCATGGAGCACAAGCGATATGACTGTCTAGTAACATTGTACCACGTGGTCAATGAGAGTACGGTTTGCCTGATGGGACACGAGCGGCGTCAGACATTAAATCTTATCTCCATGCTGGCACTGAGGGTGCTGGCTGAGCAAAACGCCATCCCGACAGTTACCAATGTCACCTGCTACTACCAGCCTGCCCCATATGTACGGGATATAAACTTCAACAACTACTACATAGCTCATGTGCAGCCTCTGATCCACACCTGCAGTAACTCCTACCAGACTTGGCTGCCCTGCAACTGACCCACCGAACTTCCACCCAAGAGATAACCCTTTTTGTCCAATCCACCCACCGTCCTGTGGGGTAATATGCAAGCACAGTGAAAAGTCCAATTATTTTGGTTGCCACAATGAAAATGAGATTATAAACATGACTCTGAGGTGGACTAATCTTTACTGCTGTATGTCTGATATGAGCCAATTGTAATATGTATTATATTGCATTTTCAAATATATTTTTCTGACTGAATGTGGGACATTTGGTCTTCAAATGTTGCAATTATTTTTGCTTGGATTTGCAGCTTTCTATACACCATGTATATGAAGCTTTAAGAATATGGGCGTTTAAAGAAAAGGCTGCATTTTTGAGGCTACATGTTAGCTATACATTTTTTCCTTTTGCCTGACTGTGGTTTCAATCAACCTATGTTTTCTTCTCTCTGTTGTTCAACGGACCAAAACATTTTATTTTTGTTAAGAAGGGAATGTTTATTGTAATTCCAAGTGCCTGGAACAGAAATGATGTACAAAAAAGTGAGAACTTTTGCTCTCAAGATTTTGTCTCCAACATTCAATTTAAATCTTTATTTTTCAGGGATGGAGGCATGTATTTTCACATAATTAAAAACAAACAAAAACACACTAAACCCATCATGTGTTGTATTGTTTTATTCTTTAAAGGACATATAAATAGATTGTGGAAAATCTATATTATTATTAACCTTTATTATAGTAAAAGTTTATCTTGTTCTCACCAACAACAAAAATGGTTGGTAAGCTGTGACACAGTTATGGTCTGATTGTGTACACTCTGTAGTTGAGGCAAAGGATCCATTACAGGACCAGGACATAACCCAAACAGATCTTTTCTGAAGCACAATAGCGTCTCTTTCTGGAGTGACACTAAAGCCACCGACAAAAGCCTTTTTGTTCACCCACCCATGTTAGCACTGGAGTCAGAATCCTATTTCCTTCAGATTAATTTCGTACTAGCATAACATCATGTAAGTCACTGGCAAGGTGGCTGATTCCAGAACAGTGACCCATATTACTGAATCTGTGTTTAAAGCTTGTGACGTTCAAAAGTCTGTTTAATATAGATGCCATATTTACAGCAGTAGAGACAAGTATTTTGATTCAAACAAGACTGACGGCCCAATGTAGAGTCAGAATTCAGACGCACCTTCCCTGTGTGTCGTTATGTTGCTTGTATGTACAAGAATAAACACATAGTGTACAGGCTGTTTGCTTTTGAAGTGCTCGAAATATGGGAAAATTGCACAAAATAGTAAGTGGAGGTCTACATGTGTCTGTTTACATATTTTGCTCAGTTTGCTAAAGTTTGAGCTGAAGTTTCACATCACTTTTACTCTGTCTTTTGAAACCAGATGTAAAAATCAAGAGTCATGTTGTTGTGGGACGTTCTTTAACAGCTGCAGTAATGTGTTATTGTATCACAACATTAGCATACATCTTCTGTAGAATATTTCTGTGAAAAAAAACAGTTCTCTTTATGACTGAGCTGTCATTTTCATTTTTGTCTTTAGCTGGTTGACAAATCTTCTCTTGATCTGTGTCTTTTAAACCCTGTACATCACAAGCATGCAATTATTGGGCAGGGTTATGCATGGTTGCAATGATAAGCTAATCTAATCTAATCTAACTTTTAATTCAGATGCTGTGTAAGAGCATACTGCAATTGCATCAAGGCACATTTTGTGCTGCAGATGGCCCTGAAGGCCTAAATATTTGAAGAGAGTTTCAGTTTGCAGGTATATTACAGGTAAATACAGTAACAATTATCTATCACCAATATATATATACACCACTGAGGTAACCCTTGACCAAGGTACCGTCCCCACTCCACGTATGCATGTGTGATGGGTAAAATGCAGAGGACAAATTTAGTTGTGGTGCACATATACATATATATATACACTGATGGATGAGAAAAAAAACTACCAGGAAGCATCAGGACACTGCTTGGATGTTTAGGTCTCATTAGAGTGAGAAAATATGTCTGAAATGTGTTTTAAGACACACCTCTGTACATTCTAGGAATTGGTTGTTTCCTGTAAAGGGTAGCACTAATACTCTATTCTTTAGAATGATCTTATTTTTGGTATTTATCATGCACAGTGTCTCATCCCACTGTCAATGTCTTCTTTAATGGCTCTTGTAGAGCTGGTATTATTCCATTTGTTTATCAATACAAATGTGTTTTTTTATTGCCTCCTAGAAGTGATCAGCTATAAGTTATCATAACTTGAATTTCAACATATTTGGTAGCTGTGAACAACCATGTAATGTTTAAATTACTGTCGGAGCTAAACAAAATGAATACTTCTAGAAAAAATGAACAGTAAGAATAGAAATGGAGCCTTTCCTGACATTCAGACAATCAAATTACACTCTACCTGATCCTGGTTTGTAGTCAAGTGAATGCTGACAACAGATAATACATTGGAACATGCCGCAATAAAATGTCGAACATAATGTATCAGAGTGATCAGTGAAATGACCTCATAATGACCGGTCTTTATACCAACTGACCTATAATGAGAATATTTGGCAGTGCAATGTGCTGCAAAAAAGTAAAAGTCCAATGTAAGTGTTTGACCATTTAAGATCAGAGTTTATGTTAGTAGTAATCTAGATCATATGAGTAGATTTAAAGATCTGGACAAATTAAATGCTTTTCTAATGTGTTAGTTCTTTTTAAACCTGTTCTTCTGACGACATGAACATTATTTTAGTGCTTAATTGAAAACTCATCTGACTTGTGTCCTGGGTAGATCACAGATACAATATGTGTCATGTGCAGTGAAATGACATCTGCTGTATGATAAAGTGATGAAGTATTTTATAAACAGCTTAAGATAATGAGCATCAAGGCTGTAAATCATTTTGAAATCATTTTATTTTGATGATCATGAATCAAGGAAGCTATGGAAAGTAAAACATTTAACAACAACAGAAAAAACGCTATGGCATGAACCTCAGGTTTTGAATATGTTTCTTGTGCTTTATTTTTGTAGTCTTTCGAGACCGTGTGTCCTAATTTCAAAACATTCAACCATTATCAAACAGCGATAGCAATTAATAGCTTTATTGATGAGATGTTGACTTTGGACTCTCCTTTATCATGTAGAATGCTTTGCAGGTCTTATGAAACACATGGAGGTCTTGTGAGTCTCAATGAACATTCATTTAGGTAATTAACAATGAGAAATTGTGATAGTATTTAAAGGGGATGTGTTGGAGCAGACTAAAAGTCATATCCATAAAAAAAGATGTGCTTTATTTTTAGCCCATAGGTTATAGCAGCGTATTTGAGAGATGACAGGGCAGCAGCTCTTATGGCAGGGAGTGTAGAGTGCACTCGGACGCTTTTTCGCTGGTGTGAGGCCTTACATTATTAGATAAGCTCTAAATATACTCACCCAGTTATAAGGCTGACTCGGGTCGAAGAGTGCTTAAAAAATACTTATTGCTGTGTCTGACTTTCTTGTCATTTGTGCTTTTAACGTCCATGAAAATGTTCTTCTTTCAGTTTATGAAACATTGGCATGTTGCCACATGTTGACAAGTTAATTTAATTTATAATATAAACCTTATTGAACTTTGTAATCTTGGTTGCTGTCAGGCAGTCAGCCACACTGATATATCTTAAGTATGAAAAAGTTAGAAAATTAAAAAAGAGAGAATTTGACTAGAGGACACATACCTAGAATAAACAATCACACAAAAAGGACAAAGCACAAATAAAATGAACAAACTAGTACACAAAAACAAGCAAACAAAAACCCTCAATATAAAACTATCAATTGATGAATTGGTGATTAATTAAATATATAATTTACAAACTGGCTGAGACAGACTACGCACATTTTAAAGCAGGTGTAGGTACATTCTTTGCACAGGAATGTTACCCTGTTCATCAGCTATTTCCAGTCTGATCAGAACAGATACAGCTGACATAATATTAACTGGCAATTACTTTCATTTGTGTGTGTGTGTGTGTGTGTGTGTGTGTGTGGGTGCATCAAAGGACCTTCAGTAAGATCATTGTGAAACTTCACATACAAAGTACAAATAATGTTACACTGTGCTATCAATGGTTAAGACTCTACACACTGTGAGTAAATGAACGCCCCTGTAAAGTATGTGAACTGTCAGTAGGAACGGAATTAACTAGATATAATAGTATCCTTTCAACACAGTGAAACTAAAGCTCTTCTCAGAGGCTGTACTTCACACCACTGCAGTGATCTGGACTGCATCCAAAAACTGACTGAACAGGAGGAAAACCAAGAATTGTTCACAAGAAAAACTGCAAAAAAGTTACTTTAAAATCTTTGAGATTACATATGTCAGGCAAAACAACATGAAAGTAGTGATGATAATGGTTCCAGAATTAAATAATATCATATACATCATTAGGAACTATTTGTTGTTATTAATTATCATTAAAATATGGGTTGCTATTATCAGCCTACATATTATCACCCAGTGTTATTTGGCCAAATTATGAAGGGTCTTAAGGATTACTTTTTTTGTATTGTTGTCAATCTAAATACAGAACAATATGCCTTCAGGAGTTACAAGCCTTGGTATTTAAGTAATTAAAGAATATTTCAGATGAAGAAACTTTTTAAACCCTTAACAACTTTCACATAATACTATACTAGGCTTCTAGGAAAACTCTGAGGGAAAAATCAGTAGAAGGCCTAAACTGTAACTGATTGTAATAGTCTGGCCTTTGCAGACATGTGCTTTAACAGTTCTGGGCAGCAGAACTGCTGGAGCTCAGAAAGTGCCCCACTGTTTTTGCAGTCCCATGTGAGAAGGAGCTGCAGGTTGGAGAAACAGATGGAGCCTGACAGCAGTAGGTGTTTTTAATTAAACTTTGTTTTGATGATCATGTGATTTTTATGAGGTGACATCATTCTGCAGGAGTTAAGAGGAAACACATGCCTGTGCTGCGCTGAATTGGGCTGACCTGGTGGGCTGACTGAAGAGTACCTAGAGTACATAATCCATCTACGTGGGCTGTGCGGTTTCTAACCACACACGAGAGCTTATGTGGCTCTTCTCCATTTTGTGTCCCCAGCTCGCTACTAAGTATGCTTGTGGGGACAGAAGCACCAGAGGGACCCTTTCATTTTGTCAGCAGTGGGATTCCACTGGGTAAGTGTAGTTTAGCAACATATTCATTAGAGATTTCGCCTTGTGTCTTCAAGAATATTCCAGCTGTCATGATGGAGGGCTGGGTGGTGCTTTCTGCTGCTATAAGCTATAGAATCTATACAAAGGAGGACGTGGCATGCATGTGTGAGATGTGCATGAGCATGTGCGTGTGTGAGAGTGGAGGATGATGTCACAGCAAGTGATGGAGTGCATTGGGAGTGCCAGTGAGGCAGGCCATGTGGTGGATATGGAATCCTCATGTGGTGGAGCTGAGGCCCTTTGAGCTGGTGTATATAGAGACCTAAAATAGTTCATAAGTGAAAGATCTGATCTCTCAGAACCCTTAGTTTTAAAATAAATGAGCCTAAATGGTTCTTGGATTGGACACACAGTTATGGGAAACTGCTAGGAAACTTTTACATTTTACATTTTAAAATTGCTCTTTTAGCTCACACATTTTCATAATTAACAGTCAATGAATAACAATGAATTAAAGCTCCTCTGTAAAACTAAATCGGTTCTTCTATGACATCAAAGAAACTTCTGTGCTTCCCTGGATCCTCCTGTGAATTTAAAGTCCCAGAAAGCCTGAACACCTTGAAATGCTGTGTGAATACTAATGTATACTGACTTTGTGTTGTGTTAACACTACATTTGTGTTTGTATGCAGATGGTGAGAAATGTCAGTGACACTACTCAATGATATAATCATACTTTAACAATAGTAAGTGAAAGTAACTATTGTTCTTATGAACAAACCTCACACCACAAAGTGCCCCGTAATTAAATGTTCCAATGAACCTTTCACACATGCAAACAAGAAGCATTGGGCAGCTATCAACAGCGCCTGGAGAGCCTGTACTGGAACTGTACCTTCGTCATGGGACCCTGGGACACAAGGTCAGTACTGCCCGCTATATTAAGCATGCTACCGCAATTTGTCATGTCTGGTTATGTCTAATAATATAACAGTGTCATATTACCATTACTAGTGAATTGGATACAATATGACTTACATGACTTACAATAAAAATGTGACAAACTGCTATGATATCAAAAATGGCAGTATGTGTCTTGAAAGTTATCATGACAGCATATGACATCTGCCAAGATGGTATTGCCACTATTTTGTCAGTGTTACATAGCAAGTAAAGTGTTAACAATATTTGATTATGATTTGATCTTATTTTCCCTTTTTCCATAATGGAAATTGTTACATAACATGAACCTCTTAATACAGAACTTTTTAACATAATCGTTTAATGAACTATGTCATGAAACACACAATTTGTGATGTGGATCAGTTGTACGACTCTGTCACATCTAATTTTAACATCTTGTACGGCCAGGGCACATGACAGAGAGAAAGAAAAGGAGTAAAAATAAGAATGAGAGCTGATGGAGGGGGGATGCAATGAGGTAGTGAGTGTGAGAGTGGGAAGGATGGGCAGAGTTCGTATAGTCTCTCCCCCTCTCATGCTCCTTTCCCAGAGGGGAACCAGAGCACTGCATTCCACGCATTACAGCCCGCTGACAAACAATCCCAACTTTATCCCCAGCACGTGGATCAGCTGAATGGGGGCAGTGTCTGGGCTGTAGGCTGGAGTTTACCCAATGAGGGGGGCAGATCCACTGCCTCCTTGCCCAAGCCCCAATGCCCTATTCAGCTTCCGCACTCCCAAACCAAACACATGCCTGTGTTAGGTGGCCCAGTAGCCCCAAGCTACACAGAGAACACTCTGGTTGCAGATGGGCCGCCAGGGGCCAAGGGCAAACATCCAGTAAAATGGGGCAAGTGAGGGATAGGAATGAAGAGGCAATTAATAAAAGTTGGTACTGATCACATAGTGATACTGGAAGTTATTTGGAGTGATATTATAAAAGAATCCCATCTTAATGGTTCTTTAAGAATATTTTTGGATTGTTTTATCAAATTTTTTATTTTATTTTTATTGTTTTATTGTTTTTGAGTTACAAGAAAGTTATTTTACCTATGAAATGAGGTTACACATGTTTTTTTTTTCTTTTTTCCCTATTTCATTACATTTGGACATGCCTGAAAAAACATAGCCTAGAAATCAGATTTGACAGTTATGACGGTTATTTAGGTTATGATTTGGACAGGGAAGCTAGCTTTGAATTTGTTTTTTGAGAAAATAGTACCGTCCAGCTGTACAGCATGTACATCACTGTCTATGCTCTAAGTGCCAGAGGAGTAGAATCGCACTCTAAAATACTGGTGGCAGTGACCAAGACTGCTCTTCTGGTGCAGACGTGGCATACGTTTATGCTGATGAGGTGGAGAGGAAAAAGAGAGCTCTCTCAGTCTGTCTGTATTTACAGTATCTGAGGATCCACCCATTCCTCATCCCCCCATCCTGCCCAAGGCCAGATGAAAGCTGTGGGCTGTTCTGCCCAAGGCCAGATGTTCAGGTGGGGCTTCTGGCCACAGAGGTGCTCTTCTGGTTGTTGTCTCACCACACACATGTGTTTCTTGTGTGAAGTCTGCAGGGGGGATTAGCTTATAATGTTATCACAGCTTGTTTCCCGGGCTGAGACCAGAGACCTATGGGAGGACTGCAGTGTTATCTGCAGAGCTGTCAGCCCTGACATGGACTTTTCCCAGAAAAGGGAGCGGATATCATGGTCCAACTCACAGAGCATCCCACTGTCTCCTCGAAGAGTGTGCCATTGTCTGCATTTTGCTCCTCACTGTCTCCAAGGCCAAAGACTTTATGAGTGTTGTGGAGGCGAAAGCTTTTTCCTCACTGTGAAACAAAATAAACACAACCCCAGGAACACACTCACAAAGCTCGGCCTCTATAAATATCCACCCTGTAAGCCACATAAAACTGTTTCAAAGCACACAGTGATTCAACAACATCCGCCCCATTTTGCAATTAAAACCGTTTTTATGGGAGCATTTAATTTAGTGGTTCATATCAAGCATGTGGCTGACATTTATCTTTCTGCATATGTGCATTTCTGTGTTTATTTACTCACATTATATTCCTTACTACTTCTTTTTTTTTTTTTAAATCTCTCATGCTATTCTCATTCTCGTTATTTCCATGTCTATTTTTATCTTGTGTTGATTTTTCTCCCCATTTGTTTTTCTCTCATTTTGTCTTTTTTTCATAGTCAATTGAAATCTTTGCCAATATTTAATTCTTACAAAATATTCTTATTCCTATTTAAATGATATTTGTGGATTTTGATTCTTAGTCTCTGTAATTCAGCATTGTGTGGCAAGTTATAAAATAGAATATATTCAACAAAATTTTCTACCATCTGCAGCAACAGGTAATGAAAACCCAGTTGTGTTAAAAAATAAATTCTATAAAGATTATTGTGCTTGTTTTTTTGACAAAACTCTGGTTTAATATAAGAAGTTGCAACACCAACTCCAACTGAAACACAATAATGTAGCAGTGACGCTTTATGAATGGATAATGCTGGTGAATAGTAAATCAGAATTTACTGAAGAACTCTTCTAGTATAACTATTTATAACTAAAATGAAATGCAACGTTGCTGGCTCTAAATTAGTCGATTTCTCATTTTGCCTTATTGTCTCTACTTTTCTTGAGTTTCAGTTACTCAAAAAATGGCCATATGATTCCTAAATATAGAGATTTTTCTTTGAAGTCAGAAGCTTTAGCAGATCAAATCAGGGCACATATGAGAATGATTAGAATTAGAATTGAAAACCAGTCATTACTATTATTAGACACCCTATCCCATTTTAAATATACATTTGTCAAATACCAACCTCAGTGGAACTGATGAGATTCATTTATTCTGTAGCCTAAACACAGAATGTCTTCATTTTTGGTTTTATATTATTTTAAAGATCCCGTATTATTACACTCTTTTGGTTAATGTGAAGCTGAACTCACTTAATTGTGATGGATAAGCTGTCATGCACTTTAGGTACTATTAGTTCAGTAAGGCATTGGAAATTAAAACAAGCAATTTTGGTCTACTGCCTAAAAGCCAGAGATGAGGACGATCAGTTGAACCCCACTCTGTCCTTGATGAGAGAAACAGGTCTGCTGAAAGTATCACTTTACTCTGGTGATGGAAAGTTAATGCTGGAACAAAGGGCTCTTTGTGAGCCAGTACCCTTTGGGGTGGTCCACAGTTTGACCAATGAAATAACATGTCATTTGTTTCATTTTGACAATGAGTAATCCACTGAATGTCCAATATTGTATTATTATTATTATCTGTTGAACTAGTCAAGCAACCATTCATACTTTTTACTACTTTTCCTATAAGCATGTCTGCTTGTAGTTCCAAATCATTCCAAGTTTCCATGATTTATGTTAAATAATAAGAGGAGAGGACATGAAACTGGATCGTTTTGCAGAATCAGGAATGATTGAAATATCGTGAAAAAGTGAAAACGCACCATGGTTAATTTTTTCAACACATTTGAATAAGCAAATTCATCCCCTTTGATACAGTGTGTACAGATAAAGGTGATATATAAATATAAACAAGTTCTTAGGAATTTTGCATTGTTTACCCATCTCTGACATTGCTTCCATGCAAAATTACTGCAGTTATGTTGAAGATGTTTGAGGATTTCTACTGCCAATTTCAAATCCCACACATTTCAACTAAAAAAGTCCTTTTTTTCTTTATGAGTCATTACTTGGTGGATTTTCAATGTGATGATTATTACCCTGTTGAAAGGTTTATGTTAAATAAACTGATTATCCTTCAATTTTTGGACACATGTCCTCACATTATCTTTAAGCCCTTTTTGATATGTTTTATAGCCAAAGCAATGATTACAAGCCACCCAGTCCCAACCATTACAGTTACACAACTATGCTTCACAGGTAATATAGGGTTCTTCTCCAGAAAAGCTGCATATGATCTATGCCACACATGTCACTGTGGCTTAATGACAAATAAGACAATCATTTTGGATTTAAATTGCTTGTAGGTAATTTTCCTTACAGTAATATTATTTATTTCAAATTATTTAGGAATATTTGGAAATGCCCTAGTCTCATAGAAAATCTTTTTTTTTTGGAGGTCTTAGATAATTCTTTAGATACTGGCATGACACCACACACTTTAAATGCAAAAAAAACACCAAACCCTGGATGTCAGTTTTAAATTAGAATTGTTCCACTGTTACATTTTGTAATGTACTTGAGTATATTCTCCTTTATCCATAGAAACTGTACTGAAAAATGTAAAACATCAGCTTTTCAGTTATGTTTTTAGTTTGTACATGGTTTTTTTTCCCCACTTGACTAACAAAATGCCAGGAAAAATAACATTAACTATGTCAAAAGCTGGTGACTGACACACAGACGTAGTTATCTTTTATAATGAATTTCTTGGCTTCTGTTTTATCCTGACATTTACTTTAGCCAAAGCAGCATTGTCCTCTTTAAAATCAGATAATTTAAAACAGATGAACCTTGTCATTGCCAAGAGTGTCTAGTTTCTGACCCAATCAAATCTTAATTTCATTTTATAATAAACATTACATTTCCCTGGATAGATGTGACTCTTTTTCTCTTAAGACCTGAGCTTTTTTCCTCTTCCCAGTTGCTGGCTAAAGTTTTGACTGGGAAGGAGATTTGGGGCTGTCTACTGGAATATTTTCTCTGGCATTAAGGTGGATTTTCCAGAGTCCTGAGCTAAAGTGCTGAACTAAATGGGAATCGCAGAATGAATACTTTGTAAATTTGTTGCTCCTGGAAAAAAAAAGCTGGGAAAAACACAGTAACAGACCGGTTTTGCAAAAGCAGCTTCAGCTTGACAATGCTTAATATGTGTAGTAACAACTTAGGTGTGTGGGCTTTTTAAGAAACTGGTTTACTTGCTATAAGCATACAAGACTATTTATCTATGTTGTGTTATGACTTGGACTGAAGAATGACAGATGACGATGGGTGGAGCTCTAATCTGAAAGTGAAACATCATACCTTAGGCAATTCAAGTTTGAAGAATAATTGAATGAAACTCAAATAATACAGGAAATGCTACACACATACTGCAACTGAGTATGGTCCTCAAACAGAAGTCATTATCTTCACTAAACCTCAGAGGGTAAAAAGCATCTACAATTTATAGTTTCACAGTTTCAGATTTATATGAATTTTCCACAGCCATCAGTGGATGACAATGTAAGTATCAGTTAAGGCTACAGCTAGAGGAAGTATCTTAACTTAATTCATTTGGGTTCCTGTTAAATCACACTTGCTTGTTATGATTTATGCTAATTATTTGTCAGATGAAAAAATAATTATTGATTCATTACCTATTGTTTTTGTTGTTGTCTCACAATGTAATAACTGGTATAGCATAGCGGGTAAGTGGGGTTTGATTCCTCATCTACTGTATGCTACACTAATAAGAGCCCCTGCACAAGACTCTTAACACTCTCCAGCATTTCACTCGTACAGGTTTAATGACAAACAGGAAATTCATGAGCAATAAAATATAAAGAGATGACGAGATCTCACTGATCATATCAGAATATACAACAAAAGTGAATCAGAAATCAGAAACACCAGGAGAATATAATCCCCAGGATTTCTGTAAACAAGGTGCTAAGATGAGGCATGATTATCACTGTTCCACTGGTGACTCCACTAATACAACAATGCCAATTAAAATATCAACTGTGATAAACATTAATAAACATTTAAAATCTCTAAGCATTATGTTCTGATTCACAACAGTTCAGATTTTATGCCTATGAATAGGTAACTAAGTCTTTTCGCAGCTACGATTTATAGTGTTTTCTGCTCCTCTTTTATTCTGATCTGGAAAACAGTCTCAACAAATTGACCATGAATGTGAGTCACACGCCCTCCTCTCTCTCGAACCTCGACCCCCTTGGCTTCTGAAAGAGGCTGGGGGTGGACAAAAAGATCTTTCATGAATAGTGGAAACCCCAGGATTACTTCTGAGCCCCTGTGGACTGCTTCTGCTCTTGTGGGCTGAGCATGTCTGTGTTTAGTAAGTGACCCAGCCAACAGGCCCAATCATCTTCTGTGGGCCTCTCTCTGATGACATCACCTCTATACCTTAACTTTACTGGCCATTTCCTCTGACCTGACAATGACCTTGGAGCCCTCTGAGGGGGTTTTTCCATTGGAGAGTTTGGATAAGGTTTCCCAGTTTCCTCCAGGCTTCTGGAACCTCATGTGCCATCTATAAATCTTGCAAGAACTTTAAAGAGCGGCTCAGAAAATGTTGGAAGCCTCTAAAGCTTTCCCTTTTATTGGTAACACTACAAATTCAGCTTGTGTTGCTTTTAGCTTCTTACTGTCTACCATCAGAGCCAAGTCAGTATGCATGGACTTGTGAAACAAATGTAAATGTTTCAATATACCACTGAACTATGCAGTAAAAAAAAACCAGCACATTTGCCCAGGAATGCCCAACTCCAGCCCTGAAGATCTACCACCTTGAGGTCAAACACACCTGGCTCTTGTATTGACACAGACAGTCTTTATTACCTGGAACAGGTGTGTTAGATAAGGGTTGGAGCTAAAGTCTGATAAAATCTAGACTCCAGAACTGGAGTTTGCCTGTTTTAGTCATTAAAAGAGTCTGGAGTTCAGAGACATTATATTTTGATAAAAGTTGACTATTTATTTTGTCATAGCATAAATATTTCCATATAGTTGTGTAAGCTTCCTAACCTTCTCCAATTAGTTTAAATGAAAACTTTGCCAGTCACCATGGTTATCCCCCTAACTCCATCATGCTAAATGACGCTATGGGGAAAAGAATTCTCTTGAAAACATTAAGATGGACAAATGTGTGAACAAGTCTCTTGGTGATACGAAAGTTTGTTTATAGTGCTGTAAACACTGCAGAGAGGGGCAGTTGAGTTGAGCTAATCTGATTACAACAGTGAGACTACAGTAAATCTGTCTGTAGGTAATCAGTCAGGGTTTGGATGAGTAACAGAACACATTCACTTGTGAGGGAAAAAAATGTCTTACATTTGAGTGCTTGTACCAATGATGCTAGTAGCGAAGCAGTTTACCAAAGAGTAATACCGCCTTAGAATAACTTTTTCATGTAACAAAGTAACACAAAAAAGCACAAAAAAATCCAAACAAAAACATCCTGCTCAGAATCTGATCTAGTGCCAAAGGAGGAAAAAACTTAAACAGGCAGGACTAGCTTTTCATTCAGAAACAGCTCCGTAAAATGTAAATTTTATTCAAAAAGACTTGGTTTTAGCATATTTGAACTTCTTCTACTGGCCAGTTTGTAAGTGTCAAGATCAAGATCACATCAATGACTGCAATAACAGAAAGAAAAGTAAATAAATAAATCCAGTGAAATAAAACAAAAGTGTATAAATAATCTGACAATAACAACATGGTAATAATTGCACATGGTAAGCAACACATACACACTAAACTGTAGAAGAGTTGCAGAGAGTTTAGAAATATAGAATATTTAATAATATATAGAAATGTAATAGGTAGATATTACCTTATTATATGTACAACTGAATATTAAATTAAATTAAATTAAATGGAATGTGCTGCTGAATTTGTGACATAGAACAAACTATACAGGTATGTAAACAGCAATGTGCAGTATAGTTTGCAGCAAGCAGTGCAGGGCCCTTACAGGGTTACAGACAGTACACTGGTGCAGTGAAGTGTATAGTCCAGGTGAGTCCTACTGAATGTTAGGCATGTCCTGATTTGAGGAGCCTTACAACCAAAAGTAAAAAGCTCCTTGTGAGTCTTTCTGTTCTGGTCATAATTCTGCAGAACCATTTACCTGAATTCAGCAGGCAGATCAGACAGTTACTGGGGATGGGAAGATTTATAGCTGAAGGATTGATGATTTTGACACAATATCTGTGCCTTTCAAACCAGATTCATTAATATTAATATGGCTTTTAGATAATATTAACTGCGGCTGTAATTTTAAAAAAGTACAGATGAATTTGCCTTTGTAAATACTAGTTGGTACAGGGTTGTTTATGTTTTATGAAATAAGGAAATAAGTAGTAATATTACTATTTATAGAATATAACAAGTTATCCCACTAAAGTATGAGAGAAGTAATTGGAAATTTGCAATGGTTTACTTTATTTTCACTTCCCAGGCACTCCTCTTATAA
The DNA here is from genome assembly GCA_037576955.1 of Lepidarchus adonis. Taxonomy (NCBI): domain Eukaryota; kingdom Metazoa; phylum Chordata; class Actinopteri; order Characiformes; family Lepidarchidae; genus Lepidarchus; species Lepidarchus adonis. Next base: position 15,391,427 of record JBBIGC010000007.1, on the reverse strand, counting down.
AAGTGCCATCTATAGCTCTTTCCATAGATGTGTGGCAGGGCAGATTTATGATGAAGTAAATATCTACAGTTTCTCACAAAAGTGAGTACACCGCTCACATTTTTGTAAATATTTTCTTATATATTTTCATGGGACAACACTGAAGATATTACTGATACAATGTAGTCAGTGAACAGTTTGTATAACAGTGTAAATTTGCTGTTCCCTCAAAATAACTCAACACAGCCAATAATGTACAAACAGCTGGCAACAAAAGTGAGTACACCCCTAAGTTTTTTATTTGTTATTTATTTATTTAGATTCTCTGTCTGTCATCACTCTGGTGTCGACCAGAGGAGGATGGGTTCCCCTTCTGAGCCTTGGTTCCATCCAAGGTTTCTTCCTACAGTTTAGGGAGGTTATCTTTGCCTCTGTTGCCTTTGGCTTGCTCATTATGGGCTTGTTATGCTGCTTTGTGACAACCTCAGTTGTAAAATGCACTATACAAATCAAATTGATTTGACTAAGTGAAAATGTCCATGTTGTTCCTGTCAAACACCTTTAAAAGTGACAAACATCTTTAGTGTCTCTAATAACACAAATGAGGATTAATTTAAAGGATAATTAGCTAGGAAACAAATTAGTTAAATCATACTTGCTAGTTTCTACAGCTCAGAAAGAACTCAAGGAGAGATTACCCCAGATAGCTTGGAGTAGTGTCAATCAATGGCAGTTTTAATGCCATTATCTCATTTTGTTTCTCACAAACAGATTAATTGAGGAATGAGTGAAACTGGGCTTGTAGGTAAGTAAGTGCTTTAAAGTAGGCGTCTGGAAAAGTGTAGTCTGTGTAATGAGATTGGGATGTTCTCACAAAGGATTAGTGGCAGATAGACATGGAAATGAGAGCAAGAAGAGATTTGCACACTAACACACTTCTGTCTTTAAGTGTCTTGTCAAGAAGGAAACTACTTGAACTACTTGTCATCAAAGTAAAAGAAAGTACGTTAAGTGGAAATCCTTACCTGCAGATTATTAGTCAGAATAAAATATTACAAGTACAATGTAAAAAAAAAAATACTTTGCAAAGTCAAGGTATCCATTCAGTTATTATTTATTTATCTAGGCCTTCCATTAGAATCAGCTATCAGAATGCTTGCTTCATTTCTGCATGGTATGTCTTTGCTTAGGAATCAACACACAAACAATGGATTAGAGTGGTTCAAAAGCATTCTGTCAAAGACAGTGGCATGCAGGGCTATGTCAGTGTGCTTGGGTGGCCTATCTCCTCAGCAAATATCACATCCTGCAGATTCTACATAAACTTGTGTGGTGAGAAACTAACCGAGAACCATTCTTAACTCTGATGCTGTAAATACTCCATAAACCAATGGTAGATGTGGGTGCCATGGAAACCCAGCCAAGGCATTTTGTAGGGTTTCATTAGAGAGACACACAGTGCCTAAAAAAACGGCAACACAGTGAAATCATTCATTTTCTGGTCTGATGTCATCTCAAAGCCTCCATAACTGCCTGAGCATGGCGTCTTTGGTCTGTAACTGGTTTAAATGCCATAGGCTGACAACACGCAGTAGCTTAGTGCTTGCAACTGGTAGTTGCATTATTTTAACCATAAATTTGTAGTGGAAGGTAATCAGGAAGAATACCGAGCTGTGGTTTTCTGTGGCATAGAAAACTAGGCCTTATAGGCAATTTGCTTGTTGTCTGTCTCCTGTTCTCAAGAACTAGTCAGAGCTGCTGACTGATGTGGGGTAAGTAATGATAGATCTATTTTCCAAAACCTGAAATCTGCTATAACTCAGCTCTTTTTAAATCTATGTTGATGCCTGTGTACTGCTGCACTATGTTCTTTTAGCATTTCTACCAGTCAGTTCGTGTCGAGAGCAGCATGTTTAGTTATTCTTCTTCCATCATTAGCAACAATTTTACATGTGACAGGTGTATTCTAGTTAGCTCTCTGACAGAGAAGATAGCTGCATTAGAGGTGCACATCCAGATTTTAGAGCGGGAAAGTGAGAGCAAATGTAGCACTGTATGGAGCAGTCTGGGTGCCCTATGTGAAGTTAGTAGCCCCTGAGCTCCCGTTGTAGAGTCGACACAGTGGGGCAAATGGGTGACAGCTAATTGGCAGAATAAGGGTAGGAGAGCTTCTAAAGCTTGCCCACAAGGGCACCACTCCCCAGCAGTTCACGTGTACAACAGGATTGCTCTCCTTAGTGAAGCACCCGCTGAGAAACCTGAAAGACCGCTGTTTATTGGAGACTCTATCGTGAGGCACATGAAGTTAGCCAGGTCTTTAGGGGCACCAGCAGCATTAGTTAGGTGTCTCCCGGGAGCCAGAACACCAGACATAGCAGGTAACCTTAGGGTTCTAGGCAAGCATAGGTTCTCTAATATAGCTTTCCACATAGAAGCTAATGATATAGGCCTTCAGGAGAGTGAGGTTACTAAAAGTAACATTATAGCGGTGTGTAAATTAGCGAAGCCGATGTTTGATGCCGTAATATGTTCTAGGCCCATACCAATGCAGCGTGGCCTACAGCAGGATGTAGTCTCTGAACTGCTGGATGTCTAGGTGGTGCTAGGTGGTTTTTTAGGGCTAAGCTGGCTAAGAGTTTGTTATAGTAAGTTAATCAATATAAAGGCAGATCATACTGAATGCAAAACCAGCACCTTTGATCTAAAGTTAGGACTGTTAAACATTAGATCTCTTATGTCAAAAGCTCTTATTGTTAATGAAATAATCGCTGATCACAAGATTAACATACTGTGTCTAACTTAAACTTGGAGCAGACAAAAGTAATATGTAGCACTAAATGAGGCAAATCCCCCTGTATATAGTTATCTACACCAGCCTCGTCCGTCTGGCAGAAGAGGAGGTGTCACAGTCATTTATAGTAATAACTTAAATGTCACACCCAAATTTAAAACTACCGGCATGCACAGCTCACGCCCAAACATTAATGCTGCAGGGATGGACTGAGTGCACTCTTCTGACTTTATTTATTCATAGTTTTCTTCTCTTTTTATCACTCTCCAGTGTCGATCAGAGGAGGATGGGTTCCTCTTTTGAGCCTTGGTTCCTCTCAAGGTTTCTTCTTATATTTAGGGAGTTTTTCCTTGCCACTGTCACTTTAGCTTGCTCATTGGGGGCTCGGACCTGGATTCTATAATCTCTGTAAAGCTGCTTTGTAACAACGTCAGTTGTAAAAAGCGCGGTATAAATAAATTTGACTTGACTTGACTTGACTCTTGGACCGTTCGACCAGGCCATCTAGTGATCAGGGGCGGAACTTCAAAGTGTACTTCAGGTGTTCGGCGAGGTGTGTTCGCAGCTTAGGGTGCACAAAACGGGCACCATGCCATTGCACTCCCTGCCGCGAACACACCTAATACGCTAATACTGGTCCATTTTTATGTGCCAACACAGCACCAATACCTACATCGCAGGTAGCAGAGCCCGAAAGTTCATGAAACTGCCGTAGGCATTGGCCAATCGAAAACGCCATCTTGGGCCAGGCCTCTGGGGCTAGCGCTACCTGCCAATACCCATTGCGCAGGTCTAATGAGCTAAACCATGCCGACCCAGAGACTCGGTCCTGAGCTTCATCTATGTGCAGGAGCGGGTATGAATCCTTTCACGTTACGGCGTTTAACCGCCTGTAATCAACACAAAAATCGCCAGCTCTGCCCCTTTGACCTCAGACCAGCCGAATCTCTCTTCTCCGCGTAAACCTTCCAATGCGTTGAGGACCGCGCCTTCCAACGTGAGCACCACACAAACTGCTGTTTCTTGTGAGCTCCACCTGCTCAGGCCTGCCGCCAGCTGCACTTAGTGGAGAAACGCGTCCTAGCTGTGTGCTAGAAAGGGGTGAAGTACTGGGCACTTATGTACACTTACGGTTTCCTCTGTATCCTGTATATCTGTTCTCTACACACCACACACATACCTACCCCAACCAACGTTTTCATGCTACTCCAAGGCATGGGCTTGAATGGTGGCATGCTCATTGAAGAATATTATTATTAGTTATTGATTTATGCTTGCTATTTTATTGTTATTTTATTTTAAATGTATTGTTAGCCTGTTGAATTTTACTGTTGAAATATAAATCAGAAAGCTGTAAATAAAAAAGAGGCATACAATTTTAATATACATTTTAAGAAATGAATGCCATTTATGTATATTTTATTCAAAATTAAATTTAGCATGTGTGCAATATTAAGTTATATCGTGTATAGTATTAAGCTTTGCTTATTCTATATTCAATATTTAAGTAAACCATTTTTTGGTTTATATAAAAAGGCTCATTATTATATCTGCGTAAAGATTCTTTCAAAAAATATCAATGTTGGCCCGTGACTTTGTCCAAGGTTTACATTTTGGCCCACTGTGTATTTCAGTTTGACACCCCTGGCTTAGAATCAATTCTCTCCTGTACCTTTAAAAATTAGCTCCCTGGTATAACATGTTGGATGAATAGAGCAGCCTTGCGACTGTACCCCCTTCTCCTATGCCACGACAGATTCACCCAGATATGAACCTCAAAGCCACCAAAGGAGCATACCAAAAGGATGACCTCAGCAAGGCAGGAACCACACTGTCCACCCCCAACACTAGAAAAAAAGAAAAAAAGACATCTAATTTTAAAAATGTGCCATGGAAAAATAATGAAGTACAAAAGGGAAAATGTAGGAAGGACCTGCTAAATCAAAACACAGTAAATGATTGGTTATTAGAAGCCTCCAAACCTAAGTGTGAATCTTTTGCTGTATTCTTCAATTATAAAATTACTAATATTCAAGCAAATAGAACAAAACCTAATCATGAAGTGCAACTAATCACTAAAGCTACATTTACAATGAATACTTTACAAAAAATCAAAAGATTACTAAATTCGTCAACATGTATACTAGACCCCGTTCCAACTACATTCTTTAAACAGGCTCTAGAAAATATTATTCCTAATGTGGTAAACTGCTCACGAGATACCATAAAAAGTAGCTGTAATAATGCCAGTAAAAAATAATAAAAATAATCCCTCAATTTTAAGTAATTTCAGACCAATCTCAAACCTACCATTCTTAAGTAAAGTTTTAGAAAAAGTAATTTACACACAAATGATAGAATACCTAAAAAAAAACAATATACAAGATAAATCCAGTCAGGGTTCAGGTCAGGCCACAGCACTGAAACAGCTTTAGTAAAGATAGTAAACGATCTCAGAGTCAGTGCCGATGACAACAGAGTTTTGGTTCTGGTTCTTTTAGATTTAAGCTCAGCATTTAAAACAGTAGATCATAACATTCTCCTGAACTGCATAGAATGTTGTGCTGGCCAATCAGGGACAGTTCTAAAATGGTTTGATTCATACCTGAAAGGTAGAAAGTATTTTGTTAATCTGGCTGAGCACTCTTCCAATGAATATGATATATTATATGGTGTTCCACAGGGATCAGTATTAGGCCCATTACTGTTTTCCTTATACATGCTACCATTAGGTCAAATAACTAGAAAACACAGAATAAATTATCATAGCTATGCTGATGATACACAAATATACATATCTATGGAGCCAAATGACACAAGTCCACTAAAAAAATTTAAAAACTGTATATGAAGTATCTTTTATTGGATAAATAGCAATTTTCTAAAATTAAATGAAGAAAAAACAAAAATTCTTATAATTGGCAATGAATCAAAGAAAGGATATATTTGTCTGAGGTGAAGAAAGGTGGATCCAGGCAATTAAGGCCCTGAGTGACCCCTCCCCATGCAAGAGTATATTTTAAAAGAATTAGGAAACTT